>JAOEGT010029503.1:0-10131 GCA_025447795.1 Speoplatyrhinus poulsoni | reverse complement strand
CCCGACTGGGCTCCGTGGCAAACCCAGCCACCAGGCGCTCGCCGGCGAGCCCTCCCTCTGGGCCTGGCTCCAGACGGAGGCCCCGGGCTTCCTCCGGGCAGGGTAACTCCTTCTCTTCTTAAGTTGTTCATGGGGTTCTTCTGAACCATTCTTAGTCTGGCCCCTCCCCTGAGACCACTTTGTCTTGGGAGACCATACCAGGAGCACTAGGCTCCAGACAGCACAGCCCTCAGGTTCATAGTGGCACCCAAACCTCTCCACCACGATAAGGTGATGGTTCCCGGAGAGGTATTACTTTACTCATGAGTATTACTTTACTTTGAGTATTACTTTACTCATTTAATGAGTATTACTTTACTCATTACTGGATATTAATAGTAATTAGTTACAATACTATACTACTTTCACAACCACTACCCTGTCTCGCCCCTTCAGAAAAATCTTAAGTGCCTGTGTAGCCAGCTAATTTTATAATGTAATCCTCTTTATTGGAACAATACTGAACCTTAGGAGTCAACAATCAGCCAAAGTGAAAACATTGCAGCCTGTCAAACCAGATGATTGACAGGTTGGTTCAATTAGCCTACCCTAAGTTTGCTGGGACCAGAAAGCTCATTCTTGTAACGCAGTAATGCAGCATTGCTTGGATTAGTAATTGTAATATAATTACTGTTAAGAATGACTGACTATACCTTTATATAGGCCCGGTCAATACAAGGAGGCTTTAAGAGGAGGGAACAGGAGCTTGTGATCACATGTACGCACACACACACGCACACAAACGCACACACACACACGAGCATGCATACGCTCACAGTGCTATTGTCTCCCTATTTGCATGTTGGACTGATAGAGAGCACTCAGACTGCACGACCCAACGCCCGTACATAATAGAACAGGATGTAAGAGTTCATAGTTCAAGATCACCTAAAAACATTTGCACATACAGAGCCACACGGTACACAACCGATTTTTATGCAAAATGACATGATGAATGAAAGGGGTCTGGAAGGAATACGCACACTTGTGAAAGGCTTTACTCAGATAATGTAGCCGTCACATACATGTATTTGACACAATGGAGTTGATTGGGGCTCTGTTATTGTATTCATGTGTTTACTTATGAACTCCACTGTGTCATAAACTGAAATACTTATTTAATACTTAATTACCGTTTTCTGGGTGAAGCATTGATTTAATCTTAGATCTATTTAGTGGATAAAGTGGTCCCATTAATTTAATAAATGGCAATCAGGCTGTTACTTATAGCACTTATAATGCAATGTAAGCATTGGCCTTGTACATTTAATCAGGCGTGGATTTGATTAATGGCACTCTAATGTAACATTTTTATATATAATTAGTAGCATACATTAGCATTGTGATTGGCCTTATACCATCCGGAGTGTTATTATGTGCGAGTATGCCGTTTGCTGTCCGATTAATGGACGTGAACTTTTGTTTACTTCATTATACTTCAAGAGGTCAATACATGTATATATATTCAATGCAAAGACAAATGCGCTTTCCCCATGTGAACATTTAGCCAGTGAGTATGACTGGCCAAGCGGAGAACATTATTCTGCGCACTTAGCCTTCCTAAATCAGTCAATTAACTCAAAGGCACACATACCTGTCTGCGTAATTGTGTCCCCAGCGCTTAATTAGCCACGCACATATTAGGCAGATGAAGTCAGAAATATTGCTGCCGCTTGTTAACTCTGGCCTGTGCACGGAGGGGCCCCCTTTCAGAGCCATTCTTCGGTAAATACGACCACGGAGATCTAACTTTAGTATTGTCTCGCTTGGAGCGGAAAGAGACAAATCAAAATACACACAGATGTAGCGAAACAACGATCCTTAAAAGACAGGCTAGCCCCAGATCCTGAACATAATGGCCTAGCTCTCTGTTGATGTTTAGATACACAACCTGGACATTATGGCCTAGCTCCCTGTTGATGTTTAGAAACTGTAACACAAATGTACATGTGACAGTCAGGAAGAATAGAGAAGACTTTCAGCCAATCAGCACTCAGATGTTATAACCACCTGTTCTATTCTCAGCATTCATTGGGTGCACAATTATGCAGCAATGATCTGTAAGGGCAATATTACTGCATATGCAAAATTGTCTGGTTTATCTACATGGGGATAAACCATGACAAATGTTAGTCTGTGCTGTGCGATAACAGATGTTAGTTAAGACAAACTTATTGTAATAGTTTAACACTGGGGGTGTTTGCTAGTCGTTTTATTATGGCTCCATCCTCAGAGTGAACCTAAAAATAATAATCTATTGTATAGTAATATAGTTAAATGCCAGCGACACCCTGCAGATTTACATAAATAAATATTATTCAGCGGTTTCAATATGGAATAATTCATGGCTGATTCTCGTGAGTCATGTTTGCCTAACAGTTGTATATTCTACAGCTCCGAATTCAGATAAACCCAAGAGGGAGAAGAAAACATTTCCATATTGCATTTGAATTCAGGAACATTAGCATAACACAAAGGCTAATACAGTCAGGTTTTATATTTCAGAGAAAAGGCCAAGCTGATGCATGCATGCACGCTCGACCCGGTTCCTGAACTGTCCAGCCCTGCTGGGGCCCGCTGGGCTCCAGATCACACGCCACGTTCTCTGGACCTGGAGGCTGCTGGATGCAGTAGCTCCATGCTGGGCCATGACATGAGGACAACTTGACAAGCGAGTCCGATTGAGTCCATTTGTGTTACCATCTCTCCCCAAAACTATTATGTAGGCCTGTATGCTTATAAAGGTGTTCATGTTCAAGATGTGTTAGCCCCAGGAAAGGGCCCAGAAAGCCTAAACCCAGCGCTGTCTCCAAGGATTAGACGGTCCCCCGAATGCAGGAAACTCAATTTCCCAGCTGTTGGATAAATCATTGACCACCCGTCCCCTCCAACAAGCACTAGGTCAGAGGTATTCAACGTGTTTCAAGCCAGGAAACCCCCATTAAAATAAAATACATAAAAAACACATAAAATACTGTGTTAACGGGGCCCTGTACTTAAAATAATACGCAGCCCTTTGGCATTAAATTATTTCCTGGGTTTTATCGGTGGTTTAGCCTATGATAGCTGGAGCTCAGCTCTCATTGTGATTTCACGATTGAACGAGAAATCAAGGGCGTCTTCAGTGTTGTAATTTTTGTAACTAATACACAGATTTATCTTTGCTCATTATAGGCTGTACGTTGTTAAAATCTAGTTCTACCACCATTTAGAAACACGCTTGACTTCAACGTCATCTCACTACCCCGGGCCGCCAGCAGTGTGGCTGTACGAATGCTGATGTGATCAAGGTTTCCAGACTATAATCTCAGCTAAATAAATTGATCTGAGATGATAAACTGGCGGTGCCAGGCTAGGAAACCGGAACACTCGGAGGAAAGCTGCAAACACCACACAAAGGCCAGGACGACCTTCTTGCTGCGAGGCCGGAGTGCTATCCACTGGGCCACTGTGTTGCACTGGTGCCGTTATTATATTCACCTGTAAACTAACAGCAACACACTGCCTACCCAACAGGTTCATCAATTTATCGCGCCTCTCTTTGAAACACAATGCATTCGAACAGTAGCATAGACGGAGTCTCTGTCTAATCTCTTTCACAAAGGTCAAGTTGAGTTGAAAAGTTAAATACCTTTCTGCTCTCTCACTCAACCTGATTCCAATCACTCGTGGCAACATCGCTTCTCTGGAACTCCACTCCTGATTAGAATGTTCTCCGTGTTCCTGATAATTACCCTAATAATCAACTCTACATTTTGAGCACAGAATTGATATTCAACACAAATGAGTCCTTGCAGGCTCCACTCAATGGATCCCAGCTGATGGCTGAATCCAGCGCAGTCAGTCATAAGAGAAACACAATCATACTTTGGCTGATTTTATTCCGCCCCCGTTATAAGATTATGTAAGAGCCCTCATTTGTCAAGGTTGTATTGAAGCGGCTCTAAATTCTCTTGTAGTTACAAAGGAAAACTACAAACTTTGTACATGCCTGCCTTGTAGAAATGTACTACTCAACAGTGTCAGGCATGATAATTACCATATGTTTTAGCAAATGTTGTTAAAACCCCTTAAAAACGCCTATACACAATCACTTAATCCCCCTTAACACACACACACACAGTGAAGAAAGCTCCCCTTTAAACTGTAGAATATGTCAGTCTGTTGTGAACAAGCAAGACTTGTCAAACAGAATTACATTAAACAAAACAAAACACTGAAGAAAGTCTTCTAGATTTAAGAAATGCATACGCACACACACACACACACACACACACAAACGCACATCAAAGCCATGTTAGGACTGACATGCAGTAAGGCAAGTATTTCAACACACACACACAGAGTGTCTGCTATCTGTTCCGCATCACATGAGAGTGGACCCCCCTCGTCCACCCCCAACAGTGATCTGTCAGTTGAGGCTAGAAAGCCATCAGGCTCCAAAGTGCCTCACATGAGAGCATTCCCGTTAAGGACCCCCGCAGAGGAGACCGGGCCCTGCCCCTTCATTTACCAGCACAGATGATAGTGGGCTCAATCGATGCCAGTTAGACCTAACTAGCTGCACCCAGAGCCATCTTCTTTCCCATTTAAAGGTACAATCAGCAATTGTAAGGAAATACAATATTTTTTATTTTTATTCGCCTAACCACTTGCTTGCCGATCTCTGTGCGGGATGAAAATCATAACCTGGTGTTTCCACACAGCTCTGGCTCTGTATAGAGGAATACAAACACAGTGGTGAGGACCGCACACAACAACACGATCCTAGCCTTCGCAATGAGTTTTTGTATTAGCACCCCTATCACGTGAATATCTATCTCAAGGAATGTGAGCAAACCAATTCCACTGCAAAGGGCAAATTATTATATTTACTTATGTACTACTTTTACAAATGAATGGCAGCATTTTTTAGCTTAAGTCAAGTGTGTGTGTGTGTTCGTGCGTGCGTGCGTGTGTGAGCAAAGATCTTGTAAAACAATTTTATTTTCTAGGTAAGATATCTGCTTGACAGATGTGTTTACCGTGCTACAGACTATGGAATGACATAGCACACCAGATAGCTCCATCTTGAAAAATGCATACATCTCGACACCCAGTAGTCGATGTATCAAACACATCCCTTCACAGCTGAGGTAAAGGTGCAGAGTTCAAACCGAGGCCAGTTTTCTGTGGTTTATAATACGGTGGGAAGGAGGAAGGGGGACATTCCAGGTGGAGACTACTCAAAAGCCGTGCGGCGTGGGTTGACCACGAGGTCAGTTGGCTAATGCACATGGCTAGCACTATAGGGGCTAGCTTGGCCCGGAGAACACGCCTGTATTGCTACTGGGTTGGGTTACGTGGATGGAGCAAACACTGGCGAGCCGTCAGAGAGCCGTCGGGGTGCACTCTTACTGTACTGGTGCGTTTGCCGTGCTGTTAGCGTTGATCACGTGATCGCGGCAGAGAAGCAAACACCACGGCAACATCAAGCAGCGTCTACAGCCAGTGTCTTCTGAAGGAGCACATGGGGTTCTCCTCAGGTTACCAAGGTAACGTCTCAGAGAGGAAGCCAGTTGGGGCGAGCACACTATTTGGGGAGAAAAATAAAAAAATCTACCCACCGCTCGTAGATGGGATGCAATACCCCCCGCCTCCACGAGACCATCGCCATGGAAACGTGCAAGTCTGGTTGCAACCAGAAGCCCTCCCCTCAACAACAACAACCAAACGTTCTGGGAATTCTGGTGGGGGTTTGTCTTCCTCCTTCTTCCTCATCGGGCATTTGTGTGGCTCCTCCCCCTCCGGAGCTTTTAATGTTCTCTGCTTTATTGGCAGATCAAGAAGCTGCAGGAAGCTGGCCCTGATGCACTTGTCTTCCCACACTGCCCCCATGAGGATAGGGGTGGTACTACAGCATGGGACACAACAATAAATAAATAAATGTGAACATTTAAAAAATAAAACAGTATGGTATATGCATAGTATATATATATATATATAGTGTGTGTGTGTGTGTATATATATATATATATATATATATATATATATAGCTCATGGGTGTCAAAGATAAATAACCACTTTCTTTGTTTCAAGAGGCCAGCTGATGGAATCGACGGGAATTTTTATAGGCTGGGAAAACGCCAAAGAAGATAGTTATTGACTGAAACCCTCTCTCGTCATTTACTTGCCGCTCTGAGTGCTTAAAAATAAAACATAAAATAGAGAGAACTGATGTAGGCATAAGAAATTAATGGACTTGGTTTAATGATCCTCGCCGTGTCAGGACGGAGTCTCTTTTGGCGGTAACTGATACATGGGTGTTTTGGAAGACACACAAACGCTACTGGTGAACTAGCGGAGGAGGGGAGGTAAAAAGGAGGGAAAGAAGGAGAATAAATCAAATATGTAGTTGACAACTGAGAGTCACTTGTATTTGGAGGATTACGGCGTTCATTAAAAATAACATTTCCAGTCTTTCAGAGCAATTACGGCAGCGCGTCTTGTTAGAATGTTGTAGTCAGTCGTAAATGGCAAATCCAAACTTAATGATGTAATCATCATCTTAAATCATCAATCATCAAACTGAATCATATTCAATCATGACATTCAATCATAAGCCAACAAATATAGCATATGATACAAGGCATTTATTTAATTACTTTGCTTGCAAATTAATGAAAGGTTGTGTCGGTTTATTTTAAAGGCCCCTTTCATTACTACTAATTCCAACTGTCATTTTGTATTTTTCTCCCTCCCCAGTTAAAGTTTATTGTAATTTGTTTGGCCATTTTAACATGAGTAGGGGTATATGTCTAGTATGATTGTTACAATCATAGAATGTTTATTTTTGCTTGACATGTTTACTTTTGCTTGACATTTGAGAACTACAACCCTACACCAAAAAACAAGTTCACAGAGGAATTCTGACTGAATCTTGCCTCTTTAGACAAGACAAGTAACTACTGTAAGAACTGGACTAAATAACATTTTACACAGACTGCGGACATTTAATATATAATTAATGTTTCACAGAGTATGCTTATCCAAGCTTTTATCCAAGCATTATACTCATATACTGTAAGCCTACTGTATATAAATGAGTATAATGTTTGTCTTTATTTATAGACAGACGTTTGAAGAGGAATACTTCTGAGAATACTGATTTGTTCAGCACCAGCCTGAGGTGTTTGCTGGTTGCTGCGATGAAGAAACTTGCTCATGGGCACTTCTGCAGCTGTGGCAATGATGCGTAGGAGGTGGCCGTATGTGAGCTGTGGTTGGGGGAGCAAATCCCTCGGTCACATGCCGCACAGCATCCATGTCAAATTATGCGATTAATATATATATATATATATATATATATATATATATACACGCACACACAGTATATTATTGTGTATTTCCTTTGTTCAACCGTAATAAAAGTTAAATAATTAAAATATTATCTCTGACACCCCCACACACACACATGGTCAGGTGACATGTCCCAGTGTGAATAAAGAGTTGCCGTAGCGATTCTCCTGTCCAACATCACTCGTCCATTAAACAAAGTCAATGTACCCAAAAAAAAAAAAAAAAAAAAAAGTTTTGCTGCAGAAATACGATGGTGGCCTCAGATTGATCACAGGCAGCCTACTTGGAAAATACCCATTAATGAGATAAGTGATGCTGTGGTGAAATCTGTGGACCTCCCCCATTGACCTCCCCCATTGACATTGGCATGTAAACACTGGGTCATTCTCGTCTGCATCAGGGGGAGAAAAGTCGGCCGCCCCCACTTCACCTTCCAAAAATCTAATGCGGTCAAGTGCTGGTGTGCTGACGATTTATGCTACCCGTCGAATTGTGCTTCCTCGACACACTGCCGCACGCACGCAGCCGTTATCGCATCATGTTCGTCACGCTGGAGACGACGCCCGTAGACTTCTGATACGCAACGTAGCTAATCTGATCTCTAGCTATGTTACGGGAGGTGACAGGCAGGAACCAGGCGCAGGGTTTCAAATGAAAAAAGGTATTTCAATAAAAGGAAAACGTCTGGGATGTTTTCACATCCTCGGTTCCCTGAGTAGGGACCAGATCTATTACTTTCGCTGCGGTACTGTGCGCCCCGAGGCGCTCAGCGGCGAAAAGAGGAAGTTGAGAGGGCACGCTGCTATTTATGCCCCACGGGGCGGGTCAGGGGGGCGGCTTTGACCTTCTCAGCCATTCGGCGTGATTGTAGAGTTTTTCTATTGGATTACCATGGTCACATGATCATGTACCATAAGTAATAGATCACAGTTCCTGCGATAGGGAGCAGCAACACTCACCGGGACAACAACCAACAGGAAACAATAACCGACAATGAAACAAACGAAAGCCCCAACCTACATACCCACAGGGGCAAACAATAAGCAATCAGTGCAAACACCAGTGAGACAGGGAGCGCTGGGGAGGTGAACATCTGGTAACCTGATGCGGGAGCATGCAGGCCCCGGTAACGGTGTGGGGGGGTGAGTGGCCCTGAACGTTACAGCTAGTACTGTTATTGCATGTTTTTAACTAATATAAAAGGCTTATTGTTATCATTTTACTTGTAGAATATGATTTTGTTAATTAACAATATTTGCCAGGTTGTAATTTGCATATTTAGTAATTATTCACACCATTAACAACAACTTAAAGATCGTTTGGGCATATTTGTAATTTCCCCATTTTCCGAAAGTATGTAGGCATAAAGTTACGTGTGAAATGTATGAAACTATTAGAAGCTTTGTTTAAATCACATTATACTACGAGTTATAACTTTATGGGATCTTGGGAAATGGGAACTATGTAATATATCAATTTTCGATAGGGCAGCGCATTTATCGACAAGGCAGCATAAATCAGCAGAACACTGTCTGTGAAGCCCTCTGTTATCTCTGTGATAGTCTCGCAGAGCCAGCTTTTCCTTAAGCAAAGTCTGGGACACAGTGCTGGCTAACTGCGTCAAGATCTGTCTACTTGACAGGAGAGGTACTTTGACTGACATGCACAACCAGCTACGTGACTCAGTGACAAAGTCTGACGTAAAATGTATAACTAAGAATTGGTTGAGAAACTTACCAACATGACTCTGGCTGTTTTCAGGTATTGTTCTGTTCTGCACTGTTGGTGCCTAAAATAAATGTACTGAAATAAGTAAATACAGCAGGCTACTGCACTAGCGTCACAACGGAATTACACCTACAGACTTTGTGAGGGACAAAACTAACAGCCAATGAAAATCTACGTCTCAATTTCGGGAAGCGATTTCAGGCTTACAGGGGTCCACGCATCAGACGTTGGACGGAAGAGGCCGAGACTACCTATGTGACAGCTCCTGTTGGGACAGGTCAGTGAGTGATGTAGCCTAGCAACATGTTAAGTGACAAGACCGTCATAACATGAGAGGCTGTGGATGACTTGTGCCCTGCATCACTCGCCATGAATTCATGTCATCAAAAGAATGTCAGTATCTACAGAAACAGCATTCATAAATGTATGTATTAATTCCATTTATGTCTAACATATGTTGTTGTTGTTGTTGTCGTTGTTGCTTTGGCAATGCGAGAAATGATCTTGCCATGCCAATAAAACCTTCTTTGAACTGAACAGGAGAGAGAGAGAGAGAGAGAGAGAGAGAGAGAGAGAGAGAGAGAGAGAGAGAGAGAGAGAGAGACATGAGCCTCCAGCTACACTGAGGCAGTGCATGCACACACATACACACACACACACACGCACACACTCGCGTACACATAATGTGTTTGGGCATGAACACAACAATATTCACAACAATTGAACAAAGGCACACACATACACACAGACAGACGAACACACACACATACACAGGCACACACATACAGTACAAACACACACACACACTAATGAGTGCTCGTCCAGGCATTCGCAGAACTATATTTTTAAATATTCTGAAGATTAGGCTTTGTTAAGTCTACTTTTTAAGGATGATGATACTAATATGCATCATACAGAAGTCAGGGAGTTTACTGATTGGTGTGATACAAACCACCTATCTCTAAATGTCAACAAAACAAAGGAAATTATTTTTGACTTCAAGGAAGTAGGTGATCACAGTCCAGT
>JAOEGT010029480.1:0-24663 GCA_025447795.1 Speoplatyrhinus poulsoni | reverse complement strand
CCTTGCTGAAGCTGCTGCCCCCGCGACCCGACTCCGGATAAGCGGGAGAGGATGGATGGATGGATGGATGGGACCTTTCCACTAAAAAGGTTAAAAGTTAGTCACAATACACAGCTTGGTTATACGTTATGATGTGTGAGAATATGAAAATATATGGCTATTGGCTACATGGCATTTTTTTATTGTAATGATGGGGATTTTTAGTAATAGCATTATTCATGTGGTATTCTACATATTATCTTTGTGTGATGTACTTTCAGTATTTTTATATAATTCTTATATTACAGTGAATACGTGTATCATAATCTAAAGGTGTTATACCATGTTTAATATTTAATATTTGTATCGATGATTATGTTATGCATTAAATACATTATTTAAGGACTAGCTTGTTTGAACTTAATTAACCTTTAACCTTTGCGTTTAGCTAAGACCAGAGGTGAGTGAGACAAATGGTTCTATTGAAGGTTTATGGCAATTAATGTGCTGCTGACTTGCAGTGTTCCAGTGACAGCTATCTGTAACACTAAATAATAATATTCCAGGAGTGACTTCTGTTCTTGTCCTGTTCTCTAGGAATAAACACACTGATTGACTTAACTGTTTTATAGCGATTTTGGTATTTTATTATCTCTCTAACTGCAAATAGTTAGGGAACCAAATGCCTTACAACCATTTCGATCGCATTTTAACCTAACAGTAGTCAACATCTTTTGCATTTCCTATCTTGAGATTACACCGAGCTCAATATTTTTTCACCCAAAACCATTTTTCAGGACTTCTCCAGTGGAATTGAACTGAGTGTTGGTTTTGCTGTGGCCTCCCTGAGCAAACAATGCTGCTGTGGTAGACGGACCCCAGACTCTGCTCTGAATGCAGACACGGCCTGTCTATCAAAATGGCCTCAGTCAGCACAAAGCCTGTTGTTTGAAGGAAGAAGACACATCCTCCCTCAGGCTCCCTATACCTCTCCCATCCCCAGCCGGCCTCTAATAGCACTCCACTTGATATGTGAAGGGCCAGCTTGCGGAACACCACAACACATTGAATCATTGCTTACTAGAACACTCAACACTGAGAAGGCATAGCAGGGGGTCCATCTCCACCGGGCGAATGCAAAGACTGCAGATGAGATGGAGAGGCAAAGTTAATTCAATTTCATTACAGGCAAGTAGAACAGCAGTGTGTTTACTACCAAGATAATGGGAACTGTATTGGATACTTATTATGAGGTTTATTCATAGATTAGATTATTCCATATTTAGCAAACTACCAGTCTGGTAAGGTAAGGGTTATTAACTAATAGGATTGGGAGGATTTTGGGTTGTGGCTAAAAGGATAATATAGCATGACTTGAAAACAACTCTGAATGGCGCACATAGAATAATTATACAGGCTTTCCCCAAATGAGACATTAATATTATTGTTGAATGTCTACAGCCAAAGCTTTCAGCCTACTTATTCAGCTTTTGTATTTTATTGTTTCTTTTTAAACATTTTTGTTTTACAGTGAACAATATATAGTGTAAACATAGTATATAGTACAATGTGACCTCAAATCTTTATCACATCAACAATATACTGTATAAAAAACACACACTGTACTGCTGCCACTGAGGAAACTAAGGTTTCAATTCAACAATGAACAAGCACTGTACACTCAGATAAGAACAGCATGCAGACAATGCATGCACACTTTGTTTTGCTGACTGCACCTAGATAAAACAGGCTGAAGTGAAGACTGCACATTTGTTACCAAATTATGCATTAGCCAGCGAAGAAGTGGCTGATGAGTTTGTGCTACAGAGCAACAACACAAATGATCTGGGTGGAATGTTATAACCTGCTCACAAGTAAGATCCAGCTATGTGAAACTAGGCCCAACCAGCCTTAAAATAATAATTATATATAGCACTATATTAGCATATGTAGTCTGAAGGTACGGTTGGGTTTATCAACTTCTGGTAAAATGTATAATTATGCCATTTCATCAAAGAAACACACATTTGAATAGGGGATTTCCATGTAGTGTAACCTGAGTATAATATTTAGCTGCAGTACAGCATAAATAATACATTTTTTATTGCATCCTCAATAAAGAAGTATGCAAACCAGGAAAACCAGGAAACCTATAAATCCATACTTGAATGTATGAAACAATGTGGGTTATATTTTAATGTTCACATACAGATTGCAGGTCTTTAATTGGTGAAATTTATTCCACCGATTAGACAGCTCACATTGGGAACCATTTCTTTCACTTGTAATTAAAGTGACGAGATAGAGTGGTTTAATTAATTTAGGCAAGGCTCCCAATATCTACATACAAATCAATGGCGCTTTTCCTCTTAAGTTATAATTGCATTATTTGACAGAACTTATTTTATGTAGACATGTAAACATGCTAACATTTGTACAGAGGCAAGACAGCAAAGTGCCGACAAAAGAGCCTTGGTTTCGACAGTGGAAGCTAAGCCGATTGGATTTGTGTCAACCTGAGAGACAGTTTGCACGCATAAGTCAAAAATGTAGATGATGCAGCATCAAATACATGAATCCCTCTCTCTTTCTATTCTATCAACGGCACCAACACACATGAGGCCACTTTGTCTCCGTAAGTGTCTTACTGTGGATAACACATAGTCTGCTCAGTTGGAGCAGACTATGTGATGATGAAAGACAGGTGGCTAAAAACACAAGTAGATCTTGTACCTGAATAATCACAGAATCAAACCTGGTTAGCAAAATCCTCACTGATTAGTATTGGTGCGATGTTCAAAAGGATCTGACAGTGCACCGAACACATTAGAAAGTGTTGCATTTTTGATGAGACAATCGGGTCAGGGGAATAGATTTACCATTTTCTTCGACAACCGATTTCTTATAGCTGTAAATAATTAAATGCGAGGTGAGCTTCTGCCTCCTCTTGCCTCTTAATGTCCTTACAGTCTCCAGAAAGTGCTCTTCTCATTTTGTAGTGGAAACATTCATTACCTTCCCCACTAACTGACGAACAGTGTAATTTACAGTTAGCAAATTACCAAAAAGGCTTACTCCATCACTAGATTATTAATCACCAACCATTTTCATTGCAGCAAACTGACAAATGTGCGCCTGTTTGCAAAAGTGCATATATAATAAATTAGAAAATAACAAAATTTCTTTCAAATTCAAATAAGTGATCATTATCCTCATTGTAACTTGAAATGATGGGGGTGCAGGCCAGGGTTCAACATCCATAATTTGGCAGATAAAATCCGTATATTGCTGTGAATTGTCTTGATGACCCATAACTCTTAATGGTGTTTGATAGTCAGATGAATTGACTGTATCTGTGTATGTGTGCTTTAAATTATTATTTAAATCAAGCTTGGTTGACTATTCCTCTGCTTTTGTGCTGTGCTCCATTATATATGTATGCTCCAGGGACTGTTCTGTTTCTAACCACATGTATAACCAACAGCAACATGTACAGTATATGTCATGAAGGCTGCAGGGTGTCCCTTGTTGGGAAACAAGCTAACAGCCCTAGCATGCATTAGTATAACTCGCATTTTACAAATATTAGTGTGGCTTTGCATTTTCAGCCTGAATGACTCCATTTATATTAAGAGGTGACAAACAGATGGGTTGCTCAAACCATAAAACCAAAGGAGCCGGGCGCAAAGCTGTCAAATCAATTCTGGGAGAAGTTCTAGCGCTCTCAGCTAAACGATACCTGAATCAAATTGAGACTGATGCAGCGTTATATTTAGTTTAGAGAGAATATGTGTCATACAGTAGAAGATGGTAGCCTATCTGTTTATGTATTTATATGTTTATTTATTTTTCTTTTTACATTTTGTTTGCTTGAAGAAATAATTCCCATAAAACATATATTTATTTGATGACGCACTAGAAAATAATTACCAATAATATATGTTTAGTAATAAACAGATTATTATTATTGTTATTATTATTATTATTATTATTATTATTATTATTATTACTTAAAAATAATCAATATATAATTTAAGCTTTTTCAATTAAATGTATTATTATTATTATTATTATTATGATCATGATGACATTTTGATATATTTTATTTATATTTTCTAAGAATATGTCTGTCAACAGTAACTATTTTCCAAGGGGGAATGCAGTTTTATTTTGCTTTACTTTCATTGAGAGTCTGTTCCTATCTTGGATCTTCTCCTGTTGTCAGGTAATCTGCCACAGTGGAACTACTGAAGAAATGTGGTCTGTGATTTAAGCAGTTTAAGCAGCTGTGCCAGAATCATTTACCATAGGTCACCCAACAGCATTTCATGTTGTTTTTGCTTTCTTGATTAACAATTTCTCTGCTAGTTTCAAGATTAAGTGGATTATAAATAACGGGTCACAAAAAAATGCAGCAGAGGCTTCTCAGAATGATGTGCATGACGTTTCACTGATGAGGATTTTTACAGGGCACTTTTATAGGGCACAGATTTTTCTCAGAAACCTCCTTCCTCCCATTTAGATAGCTGTGTGATTGATTAAATAACAGAATATTGTTTTCCCCTTGAGAATACATTAATGGCAACTCTTTATAGGCAGTTATGTTTTTGACCCCTTTGCCATTGTGACATGCTTTCAGCTACAGCCATCCCTCCCTCAGTTTATCATCAATCCCTATGACTGCCCACGTGACAAGCCAGTGGCGGAATGGCCGATCGATATGTACAATCTTGGCAAGAAAACAGCAAATACTTTGCTTCATCAGAGGACATATAGGGTGTCAGTAGCAGTTCAGTAGAGGTTTTTAGGTCCCTGACAGGAGAAAAGAGGAGGCGGCGGCCTTCTATTTGTGCACATATCATTCCACAAAGACAGTTCTAGCTCAAATGTTGGTCTAGAGGCAAACCCACCCCCATAGCAGCCTGAAAAAATATCCAATTCCCCCAAATAACTCACGGGTATAAGCCTTACTTTCAACGTGATAAACGGCATCACAACGTTAATGAGTATATTTTTTACAATGTTACTAACAATTCTACACTTTTATGTAGGTTATAAATCAAATGATGTACAGTAGAGTGTGTGCATTCACACCGGCAGTCTCTGTAGCCAACAAAGCTACATAAGGTCGTTTGTTGTTGTGAGCGGTGGGCAACACAGATAGATGGAGATAATTGAGGAAACTTCACTTTTGCTTTGATTTAAAACAACAGGAAATACTCTGATGTTAAATGTGTTTTATATGAACTTTAAAACATTAATATATATAACAGCAAACAACAATTTTATATGTAAAGATACAGTATAATGGAATAATTGTGTAATGTGTTGCAATCCTAGCTACTCTGGTATTAGTTGTCATAGATCGACTGGCTGTGTGCGTGCGTGCGTGCGTGCGTGCGTGCGTGCGTGCGTGCGGCTCACGTAGCATCTGAGATGCTGGTGCGCTTACTGTGACATCTAGAAAGCGTCACATGTGGGACACTTTAAGATGGCCCCTGTTCTTTCACACATCATAGACATTGTGTCTTCTCATGTTCTAATGCATTAAAGTTAATAACAGTAATAACGATAGACTGAATATTGACTACATCTAAATAAAAGAAAATAAGCAGTACCTGCCACCACAAAACATATATATATATATATATATATCTTTCTGTAATCTGTCTGATTCTGTTAAAACATATCTTGTATGTAAACACGTGTGAGTCGAATCCGCTGTTACAACCTTGGCAGACAGTTGGATCAGCTCTGTAGCTACTCCACTACAGTCTACAGTGTGAATGCACCATGAGAGATAATGACCGCGTGGGAATCATTGTACTGTAGTTGCAGTTTAATGGTGGGGAGACTGCAGGTGTTCTGACAGGAAAGTATGTGGCCAGTAGCAGGACAGGAGGGATAAAGGGTGATGGACGCCTCACTGACAATGTCAGTGCTCCAAACTGGACCAAAAATAAGCTGCTTTAGCCAAAGAGAATAGAGCAGAGAGAAGTGCACGTCTACTATAGAGTTAAGGCCATAGTATACTTTTGACGTTTGCGGCGGTTTGCAGACTGTCCGTGTGTCCTCTAAAATCTTTTGGTGTTTGTGGTGACATGTTGACTGCGCATGTGCGACAGGCTGAAGCCCACTACAGATGGCAATGGATGTACTAAGCTCACAAAAGAAAAATGCAAAATCTTTCCAGCTTAGTTACACCAATATTGTTCATGGGAATCCATTAATGCACATTCTGTATAAATCGTAGTTATAAAGATGGCTAATTCTAAAGCAGGTTTTTTCTCAACAGAAATAGCTGACATGCCCACAAGGTGCTCAAGTGTGTCTGCATGAAATATGCTTTAAACAGCTTGAGTGCTTGTTCATGTTGCGCCGTGTGAGGCAGGCCACACTTTTGGTATAGTAAACCTGGCAGGGCCTTTAAGCTTTTGGAAGAGGGAGAGGGGCTGGTCCCATAGAATTAAACAGTCCTTTATGCAAACCAGAAAGCTGCGTTCAAAATGCCCTCCATGCACAAAATGTTGTGACGTAGGGTGACACGCCCACTTTAGAGCCTCCCATAGATGAATGACGTTGCTCTATCTTTCTTTGTATTTTGATATCTTTGGTTTAGCCTTCCCAGTCCAAGTTGTAGGGCCAGCCCAAGGTCACAGTATCAAAGTAGACTCCACAAATATTGTTTTGCCCCCAAGGCATCAAGCAGCAAAGAAATTAACAGACACTTTGTGTTTGTCAGTCTACCCCTGTGGGAGACATGGCTGACTGCCACAGTGATTATTTTTTATTTTTTCATCTCCTCGGCTGAGTTGCTGCATTACTCAAAACAATAGTTTACTCTCCATACTGAAGCAAAGTTGCACAATTGAGTGAAATAAGCTATTTCGGTGAGGTAATTACTCAATTAAAACAACATTTCTGAAAGCTTGACTACTGTGAATGGGGCGAATGTTGTATTTTAGCCGTGCACATAGGAACTTGTGCCTCAGCTGTAGTACAGTAGCAGTATAATTAGCATGCTGTCAGATGTCATCTAGTTGGCCTCCAGATTCATTGCAGTGACCTTTACCACCGTTTGAACTCTGTTAAATATACATATTCCATATTAACACATGCTGCTTCTTTTTCAAAAACAAATACATTTGGCTGGCATTTTAGCGTGAATAACTGGGACATGTTTGTAACATTTTTTTTCTCCCTTTCATTCCGAAATGCAAGCAAGTCCCTTTTTGGCATTTCTGCAGTCAAATGTTGCAGAGGGAAATGCCAAAAAGGACCAGTGTGCCAAGGGAGCGCTGGCTGATGTCTGTCTAATAATAATGCTGTGCTCTCTGACTAGTACTTTTTCACTCTTTCCTTTTTATATTTATTCGTTTGGAGGAAGATTTTTTTTGCAAATACTGGTTTCAATCGACATGAGAGTCAGTGTACATAATGTACGTGCACACGCTTGTACTGTGTACGTGCATGTGAGTGAGCAAACGCCCATGCAAGGGAAACATGCGCTCTTCTGCGTGCACTGTCTCACCCCACAAGGCGGGAATTGTGTGAGTCAGAGATTCAACAAATGTATTTCTGACCACTGTTCAGTGTTTGACAGGACATGTCAAATCACATTTTGGTGACATGACACTGAGAATAGCTTTTCAGACCGCCGGCTCTCCTGGTCCACTCTACGGTGGCCTCATTGTCATTTCCAACCATCTATGTAAAGACAACTGTCTGTCCGAAGGCAATGCTCTGCCAGCCGTGGAAATAACCATGGGTGTGTATGGGACCATGGGGGCCGCACATGGCCTCCATGGCCATGTGCGAGAACACATAGGCAAGAACAGTTGGGTACATGCAAGGTTAGCAGTGGTCGCTGCTCAGAGCATGAATAGGTTTAGAAATGCTTGACTAGGCTGTCAAAGTGATGTGATCTGTTTAACCATTGGCGATACGTGGACCGGTCACATTTTCTTCGATAACAAAGACCTGTGCTATAGTTGTTCTGCAGCAGTGATGGAAAATATGATCAAAAGATCAAAAGATGCCGCGCTTGCTGGGAATAATATTTTATATATATACACTGTACATTGGCCAGATAACGCATTTCATTTTGTAAATGGCATACATTGTGATAAGTCACACTTTATTTCCTGCCAAAGATGGCTTTTCTGATTAGTAGTCGTAGACTGCCTTTTCACAATCCATCCAGGTCCCCCAGCTAATGTTGACATTCATGGCTCATCATGTATCAAACGGTGTTTATGCAAAGCGCACCTTTCTTAAAAATACTTTGTCAAAATTATTTTCATGCTCAAGGTTGCCAGAATGCTGCACTGACCTCCGTTCGCCTAAAATAAATACTTAAGCAGGAGCAGCCATTCATCATACAAACTGAGGACTCCCTCTCTCCTTTTCTGTGCCCAGAATATTAGCAATTATCCTCTCATAAGCGCCAGTGGAAGCATGTATTTCCTTTACTGATTGGAGCAGGATTTTTTTCTTTTTTTTACAGGACTTTTAAATTTTTTTTACAAACGCATGTTTGATGCTCTTCATACATCAAAGTGAAATATGCACATTTAGTCTTCTCTGACCAGAGTATTTTAGAGCTGTGTATCACTACAGCAGCACTATACAATACCACTACAATATGAATAGCAGCATGCTATATGTCTGTTTTGTTGTTTTGCAGGATGACCTTTAAGCCGACAGCGCTAGTTTTAGCCTCTGTCGCTCCAGCGCTTGTCCCCTTTGTGTTTGAGGTAACTGGGTGCGCCAGCCTCTGGCCACGCAGCGCATGTTCAGTGAGGCAGACACTTTGCCCGAAGCATGACTTATGTTCTTCTAATCTGCAGCCTCAATGATGACCTAAAGTCCGGGTCATACAGTAGCCCAGTCTCCTCCGCCCTTCCTGTAGAAGCAGCCCAGCCCTCATCCTATTAGAAAGCCATTGTACACTTCATGGAGATGTCACAAAACACCTGCGCCCTCAAACCAGCACATTGCTCTCTCCAATACCAGAGCAAGAGGCAAAATACATGTGTACCTGCAAATAAATAAATACATGTAATCTACTCTACAATCTACCTAGTCTTACATGTATTTATTTAAATAAATAAAGTAAACCATGGTAAAAACAGAGATGGAATTTTTCATATAAAGGGGGCTTGCTTTGGAAAATGCTGTAAGAGCTGCTACACCTGAGAAATATCTACACAATACTGACAGTAGCCCAACATAAGCAGATACATATAAATTGAT
Source organism: Speoplatyrhinus poulsoni (assembly GCA_025447795.1). NCBI lineage: Eukaryota > Metazoa > Chordata > Actinopteri > Percopsiformes > Amblyopsidae > Speoplatyrhinus > Speoplatyrhinus poulsoni. The sequence goes on along the minus strand of JAOEGT010029480.1, from coordinate 15,429 downwards.
TGGAAGTCAACTCCTTGGGAGGCTGCAATGTGCTAGGCTGTTTATAGTCCAGCACAGATGCAAACTGCCGAGCCAAGAACGTAACTGTCCTTTGAGGGAAACAGCCTCACTGCACACTAAGATGCAATTACTAGGATGACACACAGTTCAGCGTGGTTTTTGAGTACTTCCACGTTGGGCCTCATGAAAAATATATCAGCAACATGAGAGGAACAAAGGATGTACAGTTGAGCTGCTTCTTTTTCAGGAATGCACTGTAAATTTCATCAATTGTAAAACATAAAATGGGATAGTTTTACATTATGTAGTTTGTGTATTTCTACTGTACATAGACATCTTGATGTCTTTAACCATATAATATCTCAATTAACAATTAAAACAAAAGGAAGCCACACACGCATTAGCTCAGATGCACAAGAATACACACAATGCAACAAACATCCTTATGGTCTTAAGCAACATAGGCAGGTGCTATTATATGACCAGGATAATGTTGATTACAGGAAACAACACTGATACATAGAACAAGTACAATAGCCTACAGATAATATTAAATATATTAGGCTCTAAATCAGACAGTGTTAAAAAATTAGACATGGTAATACAAGAACGATATAAGTTCATATGCATTGAGACCATGTGGCGCAAGGTTTTTGAGAATATAGATCCCAGTCTCTTTTTGTATTAAAACATTTTCTAAGTTAACGCCTCTTATTGGAAGACTGACATGTTCAATACCGATAATCGGGTGAAGAAATTGGACGGTTCATCTCCTGAAAGTGATCTGAAACTGGATAGGTCATACAATTGCACCAAAGCGTACTACAGTGTTCTGATATTCTAATTTTAAGTGCACGCTTAGTTTGGCCCAGGTAATTTATGCCACAAGGACAGGCTTTAAAGTAAATGACAGAAAAGTATTGACAGAACAGGAAAGTATTCCTTTAATGGTAATTTTATTAGGTATTACTTTATTGGTCCTCTGTGAAACTCCACATATGTTGGGATCCAATGCTATTGGTGCATTACATGGTGCATCACCACCACCATACTCTAGAATGTAGCTTGTGCTTTTTAAGTATGGTCAGTCAGTCAGTCAGTCAGTCAGTGACATTTGCTCATATTGGATAGGCCCGTTACATGTTGTCCGGCAAAAACAAGTCTTACTCAAGTCATACACTACACTGGGCATTTTGCAGAGTTTGCTGGATGCTTTACCTGTCTGACATTAGTTTGCTTGAAGTCCATATTCACGAGAAGCAACAAAGCTAAACTTAATTTTAAGAAATTAAAATATGAATTAGTGAAATAATTGGGAAATATCTGAGGTGTTTCCATCACACTCTTATTTGGCTATAGCCTACATATAATGTCCTCAATATATGATTTGAATAGGCTATATGAAATATGACACCAACCATGATCAGCTAACCAATTAAGATTTTGTCTTTGGGATTCTACATTCAATGTGTTTATTCTCAATGTATTGTTAATGTATTTTTGAGGTATTTTAAGGTATTTTGAGAAACAGTGTTACTCAATTTACTGTAAATATGTCAACACTCTAACGTAGACACGGAATCTGTATGAAAGTCGTTTATTCTTGAGGAAACACACAAAGGATTTACATCATTCTGAGGTGAAATGTTAGCCATGTGGGCGGTTGCCAATGACTACCATTGATTGGTTTGTATTCCTTAGACACATTCGCTGCAACACAAACATGATAGAAATTGTGCTGCTTGTTCACCTATTTAACCTGAAGTGTCCATGAATACAATAGTCATGATCCAAGGGCTGCCAAAAAACGGTTCTTAGATTCTCAACACAATTTAACACATTAACGTGCACGTCAGTTTGGACATCTGGTTTTATTTTTGTTCAGTGACAGTTTACATTGGATATGTTGAGTTTCTGAATATGTTGAATAGTTTTGTTATGCTTCTTTGTTTCATATATGGCAATAGTGCCTATTGTCCTCCTTTATGCACAATGTAAGTGTTTCCAATTAGACTTCAAATGCCACTGAATGTCATTCTCACTAGGCTTTGTATGTATTGAACTCTCCCAGGGTTCTCAATATTATCTCATTACTGACAAACCTGGTCATCTGTGGGACTCCTATCACAATAGCTTAGCATTACTTCAGTAAATGGCTTCTCTAAAACATAATTTTAAGATAGGGATGTTTTTTTTCTCTCCTTAAGCGTGAATGTATTGTTATAATGTCTATTATTGTTAGAACTACTTCAGAAAACACACAAATATGAAAGTACATTGAGAAATACATGGCATGTTTTAATGAACTGTTTGTAACATCGTAACTTTGTAACTATATTTAAAAAAATGCTATTTAAATAATAATAATAATAATAATAATAATAATAATAATAATAATAACATTAAGTATTATTATTATTATTATTATTATTATTATTATTACTGAAGATATATTTTATTTGTTTCCGTCTTTACAGTCTTTACAGAAAAATTCAGATGTTTGGCTATTTCAAATACTGTAATTATGATACAGTAGTTGTTTACCAACCATAGACGATATTCAAAGGCATTTATGAAATTGCATAACAGACATTAAAGGAGTCTTAAGACAGCCGTCCTTCACAGTAGACAAAGACAAGCTAAGGCACAAGGCATTTCTCTTTATATCTAAGCCTTCCTAGAGAGAAACATTTTAGCTGCCAGTGTCATGTTCACATACTGCATAGCCAACACAATATATGTATTCCTTATTATTATTTATTTAGTTAATTTTTAATTTTTACCAAAGCATCTTGTGCAAAAATGATTGGAACATTTAGGTACAAAAGCCGACATACATGCTGTACAGTATATGCACCACTGTATATCTAAATACATAGTTGATAGCTTGAAAATTACTGCACACTTGCTGAAAATAGCAGCTGTCTCATTCGTGGTCCTACAGTCACATAGATTTATACACAGACAAATTAAGTTAGGGTCAGCAAAACAAACCCTTGGACTTCTTCTTTGTACCTAACCTGACGTAGAGTTAGCTTGAATTATATTGTATTACTGTATATGAAGTTCTAAGTTAAACTTAATAAATCTAGTCTCAATACTTGAAAAATGCAATCATCAATTTGTGGAAAATGTATTTGCTTGAATGTACTATAATGTAAATCACTTTTTTGTCAGAGCAACATAGCTTTAAATTTAGGATGTTATATAATAAAATTTTTCTGTGTGGTGACCAGACACCAACAAATGCATTTTAATCTTACTAATCTTCTTCAAATAGACTGGTCCCCCCACCCCATATCAGTCTGTCTGGTCTGATCAACGGATTAAAAACACACCAGCCAAAGCAAGGAAGGATTGACACCTCCATGCAAATCAGATGAATCAGCTCCATCTGACATGGTCCCAGAGATAATAATTAAAAATGTATTATGAGAACCTCTGGACAGAAGTTTCAGTTATACAAGCACACAGAATAAGTTGATAACAATGTACGTTAGGTGATCATGGACTGGACTGTTATTTGCATTGAAAAGTTGAATCTAATAATGATTTAAAAATGATTAAGAATGCAACAATGTTTGGTGAAAATTAAACTGGTCTACAGAGTGTATTGATATACTACAAACATGCAATGTCTGTAGATAATGTGTTTTTGAATAAACAACAAATGCATTTCACTGCAGTTTACTGTATACAGGAATAAGCTTTACTGTATACAGGAATCATCTTTAATGTACAGGGGAATAAGCTCTCTCTGTCTGTCTTCCTCCTTCCTCTTCCAATATGTCCATGTTGTTTTTGGCTCTGAGCTTGCTCTTCACAATGCTCATTTGTAACTTTCTATTTATATTTCACGTTTGTACCTGTAGCAACATATTTACTGTAGCACCCAATGTCTTTCTCACTTCCTTGCTAAATCCTCAAAGTTAGTGACCATGACTTTACAAGATATATGGGAAACCAGGGAAAATCGACTTCACTCTCTACCAAGACCTTGCAAAAAATGCATTGAGAAATGTTGGCTGAACCTCTCAGAGAATTTACAACTGATGAGACACCACTGAACCTGCTGTGAGGTCAACAGAAGCCCTGACACTGTGTTCCTGTGTTGGTTCCTGTGGACCCACATCCTTTGTCATCCTGCATGCCACAATCTGCTGCGCATCATCCCAGAAGATCCATCCACACACTGGGATTATTCTCATAGACAGTGTGAATTAATTTCACCTGGTCCTTATCATCTCAGAGTAATCCTCAAGCTATTTTTCTGTTTAATTTTGAGGATAAATCAAGCTTTGAGAATAAAGAAAATCCTCCTATCACCCTTTGTCCCATCTCTCTCTCTCTCTCTCTCTCTCTCTCTCTCTCTCTCTCTCTCTCTCTCTCTCTCAAATGTATTACTGTAATCAATTTGGTCATCCATAAATGTTTAAGTGTATTTCTGGTTTTAATTCTATTATTATTATTAATTACAATAAATTACCATCTGTTGCCCTGCCAGACATAATTCAGTCTAAGTCATTTCAAGTTAAAATAATCAATTTATCAAATTATATTTGATTTAGTATATGATTATATTATGATTATGATCAATTGTGCTTAGTCCAACTAATAGTTCCTCATCTAAACAGAGTGGTGTCTCAAGATTGTTACGTAAAAAACTGCTTATTTGTGAAAATGTAGTGTCATAACTTAATTGTTTGTCTAATGCTAGCCATACATGTTGTAGGCATAATCAAAATAAACACAACCGTACTACTGTGTCCTGTAAAATAAACGGAATGACTTTTACTTTGAACTTTGAACAAAATTTGAGTGGAATGCAGAATATGAGCATTCTACATCTTTTCTCAATATAGTGGAAAATATCAAATTTGCCACGTATGAAAAATATCACGCTCAAGAGATAATACATTTCTAAATTGTATTTCCCATGCATTATGGATGAACTATATGTCTGAGAGGCTAATGCGTAGTTTATTTAGTGGTCATAGTGGCCTCCATATCAAAGCTGGCTTTATTTTCTAAACAGCTTCCAATGTTTCTGCTGCAGAATGTGACCCACATTTTAAACACATCACACAATAATGGCTTATGTCAAAGCTTGGAAGGATTCCTGGAGCTTTGCAGTGGTTAACATCAGCAACTTTTTACGGCAGCAATTTAACTAACTAAATGAAAGGAAAGCCAAACAAAATGATAGTTTTCTAATATTTAATGTGTTTTTGCACCGTTTTCCAACTGTCAATAATTAGCTAGTGCAGTGTTACCATTATGAAGACATCCATATGGGAGGTGGTGCATATCACTTCAATCCCATTAAAATTTGATTTTACTCTAATTACAACCATCAGTTTGCACATACAAAATCCCCCTTTGTTGTGATTTCACAGCGCACCTGCATTCGCCTCTCTTGCTGGGAGTCATGCTGACTGGGTGGGTGCAAATAGACGGTCTCTGCTGTTCTCTGGGGCTCTCCATTAGTCTGTCTATTCTACCAGGACACACGGCCGGAGGCTAGGGAGCATTTTGCTCACTCACTGCAGCTCCTGCAGGGCCCCAGACGTCTGAAAGAGACAGCCCTTCTATCCTGCAGCCCTCCTCTTGTCCCTTTATCTCTCCATTACACACCTGTCTTTCATCCGACCATCAAGCATGGCAATCATCTCTGTCACCTCATGTCATGTCACCCGGACCGCATGCAAGAAACACTGCTTTTGAGGGGTGGGGTAGGTGCAAATAAACAACCCATATCTTATAATCTACAGGATGGCACACAAGCAACAACATAACACTAAGTGAAACTATGATAATGCATGTCATTCTTACCAGGCATCATTGTGATAATAAACAATTATACAGTGAGGATGGATTCTGTGTTTTGCCATATGCCTTTATCCTACTGTAATACACATAGTTATTTAATAAACATTTTAATGACATTAAAGACATTAAAGACATTCTAAACTCTGTCTTGCATCTATCGTTTTGCCAAGGTGTGTATGTGTTCACACTTAGGCACAAGAGCAGAAAGAGTTCTACGGCATAAAATACACACAAGGAAATATTTTGTTTTAAAAGGTATTTGATCAATATTGTTTTTAACTAAGAAAGAATCAAACCGTATCTAGCCTTTCTTCACTTTACTATGTATTGGTTGTTTGTATTGGCTAAATGTTTTAGTTTAGTTCTTAAATTCCCAGTTTGATTTAATAAACTGAAATGTCTTAAAACAACCAATCAGCACATGTATCTTCCCTTCACACATTTGAGCTGCTTAAAACACTTGGAGCACATCAGACCTGCTGGATTGCTAGCAACTGCCACAATGTGAAATGAGGCACCCTAAAGAACAGACAATGATATAGAGCAAGGATAAGCGAGCTCCCTGTTATTAATTCTGTCATTTACACCTATGCCCCAGCTATAATTTCTTCCTGCTCATTTACACCCCTTAATCCCAGTTTAATCTATTTCTCTGACATGTTTCAAGTGGTATATATTTTGTTTGTTCATTCTTAAGAGCCAGAACCAAGATATGATCACTTGGGAATCACCTTTACAAGCATTTCCCACATTCTGCGAGACACAGATTTAGAGCAAAGATGTGAACCGTAAGAAGAAACAAACTTTTGGTACAGTATATCGTTCAATGCAACATTATAAATGCAAATATTGTATCAAAAGGAATTCATTAATCACACAATGTGACTATAAATCAGTTCGCAAATTGTTCTACAGTCTGATTCCAAGAATAATAGCTATGTTACAAAAATAGCATATTATGAAAAACGACACAAGTCCATGAATTCAACCTTTATTCACTTTCTGTATTCCTTCCGTGAGCAGTTGCACAGCAGCGGCTGGTCAATCCAAATGTCGGAATTTTTTTTCTTTTTTCATTCAGCATTCAGTCTTGGTTAGTGATGCGATGCACGTCCAATGTGGGTACAATTGAAATGTCTGCTGAAATATCCATCACAGCAAATTACATCTTTGCAAGTGCTGATTCCCTCTTTTGGGCTAATGAAGTTATATGCCCCTGGACCATACCAAGACGTCTGCTAATGTCTTTTAATTTGCAAAGATAATTACAACATGGTTCCACTTGAGAATCGATACATGCCAGCAAATGTTTAATGTCTGGGCCAGAATCAAACAATCCAGAGTGGTAATAAACAAAGGTAATTATTTTACTGTAATGCATTAATACACCTCAAGGGGCTAATGATGATGAATACAGTAAGTGCACTTTATCAAAAAAACCATAGATACTGTATGAGTGCTAATGGTTTAAATGATTCATACAGGTAATATAGAAGGTCATATGTAACTTTCAAATGTACAGTAATGCAATCTGCAATATACACCATAACCCTGCACAAAAATATAAGCACAACACAAATAAGTGTACATAAGTACCTAATTATCTTTTCAGAAAGGTAAGTTAGCGGACTGCGAGGAGATATTTGGTGAATTTGACAAAACGTGTATTAGCTCACAATTGCTATACATACCTTGAATTGAAGTAATCTTAGATATTTTACTTCAACTTGTGAAATGGAAATAAAACAAGTGTTTATATTTTTGTTCAGTATACAAACATTACCACAACATGCGATAGTCTTAAGGTGAAAGTCAAAATGCGTGCTCATATGTACGCGCAGAGAGTCGGAGAATCTACACGGGAGCAGACAGCAGGAGACTTAGTGGCAAGGAGTCTGGAGGTAATGAGTTTAATAAGGTGCAATGTTCATTAAAACGTAGCTCACAGCCTCTCTTGAGGTGTCATTCCTGTCAGATTAGTGGTGTTGAGCTATGGCTGGTCCTGAATGGAAGCCCATATGGTATGTCTGCTTGACAAAGACTGTGACCCAAAACAGATGTGCTTGTTTTTCTCCCCCCCTTCCTCCCCCATCCTCCCGCTGATACATCCAGCTTCGCCGTCACACCTGTGTTTTTCCCCGAGCCACACAGTATCAACAACAAATGAGACCTTTGGAAGTTGCACTTTGAGACGACAAAGCTCTGACACCGCGAAGCCCACAAATACAAACAGCTTTTTGCGTCTGAACTGTTAGTGTGATTATGGTATTATATATAGCGTCAGGAACAAGTGGTAAATGTAATGTATGTAATGCATACTTTGTGGCAATGCTATTATGAACATATGTTATTTTAAGGGAATTACTTGTTCCCCATATGATTTGCCCTCAGCGAAACAAAACAAAAAAGCATAATGAGAGGACTTTGCTGGTAGGCTGCATGTTAGTTTTAATTTAAAGGGAGAGCCGGTTGATTCTGCCAACTGTATGTGAAACATGCACCTGATATACTGACTGTATTCTAACATGGAAGCCAAACTATTTCTTCAGAATGGCAGTGATCAACCTCGAGCTGGGACGCACTGGTGACAAATGTCACTGCACTGGGTCGCATGAATGCCACATTTGACATCACTGCTATTGTAACACTTTTTGTTTATCCATCATCCACTTCCACTTTAATGCAGCATACTGTAATTAGCTTTTATTGGATGATGTTAGTGCTGCATATTGCCTTCCTATAATATGTGTGTCTTTTCATGGATATAAGCATCTATCTTAAGTAGCAGATGTCTGCTCCCTTTAATCCACTGTAGAGTGACCTAAATGCCAACACCTCTTCATATGATATGTACGAGCGTGAGGTTGTGTGGGTAGGATAGGCAGTAATCGGGACACACGCAGGGCCCCGTACGCGACACGCTAACAACAGACGCAGCAAGCTACAGTATATACTGTAGACGTGAATGTGCACCCCCTGGTAAAAGACCATCTGGTAGAGGCTTGAAGCTCCCATGCCCATACATTATGCACCGCTCGGATGTGGGCCCATCTGAACACATGAGAGACAGAAAGTGGGACGGTTAACTGACGACCGACCCAAGGAAAACCAGTGGATTAATGGGAGCATACATGGTGGAGTGTTAGGACAATGCCACTCTATTGGAGAGCCAGCGGTTGAGATTTATGATGGCTTGTTAGAAGCACGTGGATAAATGATTGTTGCCCTCCGTATGTGGGACATACAGTACTTGTAGGGCTTGTTCAAATACAGCGGCAAGAGCTGGAAAAGCGTGGACGCTACACTATCCCAGAGAGATTAATCTTCTCACGGCGGCGCCCGCATTTTTTCTCAAGCAGATACAGGTGTTGTGTTGCTTTAAAATGAATATCAGTGTGCTGTTTGTTTCACCCAAATAGTCTCTTTGTCAACATATTTCCAGTAGCGTATGTTCAACTATTATGTGTTGAGTGGTGCCAAATCTTCATTTTTTTTTGTTGGACATGAAGTGATTGTTGGGCAAGGTCTCAGCTACCTCAAAAGATAAATAAATAGGAATTACTGCTTTTTTGGATGAGAATGAAATACAACGTGATTCCTAAAATCAATAACCTCGTTAAATGAACAGCAGCAGTGACTGGTTGCAACTCTGTGGGTTTGAAATTAGCTATTAGAGGCATGTTTCCAATCAAAATGCAGAAATTGAAAAATAAATCATTCACACATTACGCAGGAGAATCACATTGTGTAGGCCCATGGCAACCAGGCCGATAGCCTTCAAGTCATCCAAAGCATGCAACAAAATGTCAAACAAGGCCAGCCTTTCTATGAAGAGTAAGCACAGCTTGTAACTACATTTGCAGAAAGGTGGGTTGTGGGGTGAGTGCTAAAAGGAAGGCTCGTGACTAGATACAATTGGATACAGATATAGCGTTGAATAAGGGAAATACCAGCTTCGGTGTCATAAATGGTGTCACTAATATTTACACTTTTCAACACATAAAGAGCAGAGCCATGGCAGTTTTCTCAAAGGGCTACAGGACCACATAAAAGTAATATAATCAAGTTTACAGTGTGAAAATATTGATTTAGTAGTCGATTACACTGGTTTAATGTGATGATACCATTGTGTAAAGTGACTGAAGGAGAACACAGTGGTAGACACAACAGCATGGGGATGAAAGTGGGGTACTGTCTGCAGCTGTCAGCAGCAGTTTGAGAGGCCATAAAACAGATAGTGAGAGAGATAAACATCTAGTGGAGATCTCCAGTATTCTGTTGAATCCTCCAAAGAGAGTTTGCCCCGTCTAAGTCTACTACTTCAAATACGATTAGGTCCCACCAATCAAACTCCGTTGGATTCATGGATGTTCAGTAAAGTGGATTACATTTACATGCACATGAATTTGACTTTCTCACTACTTATTTTTCCACCCCCTTTTTCCATCCTGGTTTTTTAAATGAATGCAAGTGCTGAGCACACGGAGGCAGGCTTAGTCAAGTAGAAAACACCCGATGCCCTGTGCGTCTGCAGTGTGGCAATCTCCCTGATCCTTTCGGCCTATTGCCATGAGGCACGGCTTCATCAGGCTTATGAGAGCTGTGTCATATCTGCATTAGAGAGCTGACGGAAATAGCAGCTGCACTGGGAGAAACCCCACGACTAACTGTCTGACTAATGAACCCGGTCCAGTCCACGAGGCCTGACACTTGCAGGCCTCGTGGACGAGAAGGAGAGGTGTGTCCTCCAGCAGGGCTTTGCATCTCCTGCATTGGCAGGCAATATCAATGATTTAAGCTACTGTAGCATCTGTAGAGGGACATCGACTGTCAGACACCAGGACATGAAAGCGATGGATTGGCTTATCTGGGAGTTCCGGGACAGTTTGGAGGGGCGAATGGAGAGCAGTTGTTGTGTGTGTCTTCACCAGCACAGTGCACGGTGATCTAGGTGACGAAGTGTTCAGCGCCTGTGTCACTGCTCAACTATTTCTTTGCAAGCAGCGCCTGTGCTCCAAGTGTTTTATGTCCCCTCACGAATGGCACAAAATCAATACCGTTTCCTACCCTATGTGCCTTATCAGACCGCGTCCAGGGAAGGCCATATCTTTAAGACATATAGAATGAACACGTGACTTTGCCCTTTTATATTGTATACAGCATTGCCAAGACATTCAAAAATGGCACACACTGAGCCCAATAATATTTGCATACATTTGCGAAAGGAGTTCTGTGAGCTATGCCCTGTGAGTAGGTCTCTTCGTGATCTAAAGACAGAAGGGGTAAGGTTCTATTATTAAGACTCACGTACTGTATATATGCAGCTGTGCAATGCTGTCACGACAAACAAACATACCCACTCACCCACTCACCCACATACTGTACTTGTTTCACATTGCGTCCCACTGACTGTGCTCGGTCCTCCACATAGTGCCACAAGACTGTGGGTTGGAAAAGGGCAAGACATAACGTGTCACAGGCTTGCAGACAAGACCGGGAAAGCCTGTAGAAAAGGCTGCCTCAGATAGAGGCAGCTTGAAGTGTGGAGGTCTCTGCGTCTCAGCCAATCAGAGAGAGTTGATGAACCGATGTCCTCTGGCTTCAGCAAACAGTGTTTTGCCGGGTGGTCAAGTCACTGCTATTTTTCAAGGGCTATCCAATTATACCAGCCTTGCCATTCTGCGTTTTCAAAGCCCCACTCGCTCATCTGTATACTTGGCAGCAGATAAGCTCATCATAGGAACGTTTAGCGAAATTCTGTCTATTTTCCCCCTTTTTCATCAGTGTCTACAACATAATCTCAAAGGGCATGTGTATATGAGCCATAGCAGTAGCAGATGAAAACTAGCAAGGGAAACAACTGCAGGTTTCTCAATACCAGAGTAAACATGTTTATAGACCCTCTACACAAGCTAATTATAGAAAACACACATAAAAGGATGCAGCTTTAGGGAAGATTTATAATCACTGGAATATAGAAAATAATTTAAAAAAGTACTTCCCATGAACCCAAATCCACAGCATTTTGATGCCACTGACCATATTTAAATAGACAAACAACATTTTTTTTTTAAATGTCAGGTAAGTTCAAGCTACCTGGGTCTTTAATTTCATCATCCTGTTTTTCCTTTGATAAAATAAAACATGTGAAGCCTGCTGTATAAGAGCATAACATAAATATTTCACTGAGAAATATTTAATGACGACATGCATTACTTGAGTATGGCATTCCTAAAGATTTGAAGCATTTTCTATTTTCCTTCATTTCCAGCTCTTCTGCAATCTGAGGTCTGATGTAAAAAGCACATTTGGTTCTGTATGTTTTACTACAGGAGATAAAGGATGATGAATTATAGATGCTGCAAACTGAACCAGACACACTAGCTGTAGACAATATGGCCCACATCCACCAGGAAGTATCAGGAAGTGGAAAGTCAACCAGCGGAACTGAAGTAAATTAATCTACCTATAAAGGAAATTAAGCAAAATTATGTTATCCGACCAAATGTTACATAGGCTTTATACAGCTTTATAAAACCAGAGGAGGAAGTTAATTTTAAAATTGAAAATAAAAGACAGATGGATAGATTTTTCAAATGATGTTGTTAATTATAGTACTGTATTATTCTTTAATTGTAGATAAACTGTATACATAATGCAGCATATTGTAAATAAATCTGTAATTTGTCATTTGCCTATTTTTGGAAGAAAAAAAATTGGTGCGGTGGCCTGGGAAACTCATTGCTTTTTGCAGATGATGTGGTCCTGATGGCATCATCGGTCCATGACCCTCAGCACTCACTGGATCGTTTTGCAGCCTAGTGTGAAGCGGCTGGGATGAGGATTAGCACCGCTGATTCTGAGGCCATGGTTCTCAGCAGGAAACCGATGGAGTGCCTTCTCCGGATAGGGAATGAGTCCTTACCCCAAGTGAAGGAGTTCAAGTACTTTGGGGTCTTGTTCGCGAGTGAGGGGATATGGTGCTGGAGATTCGGAGAATCTGAGCAATGGGAGCGATATCGCTTTACCGTACTGAAAAAAGAACTGAGCGAAAGGCAAAGCTCTTGATCTACTGGGCAATTTCAGTTCCTACCCTCACGTGTACAAGCGGCCAAAATGGGTTTTCTCAGAAGGGTGGCTGGCTTCTCCCATAGAGATAGGGTGAGAAGCTCGGCCGTCAGTGAGGAACTCGGAGTAGAGCCGCCGCTCCTTTGCATTGAAAGGAGCCAGTTGAGGTGGTACGGGTATCTGGTAAGGATACCCCCTGGGCGCCTCCTTTGGGAGGTGTTCCAGTCACGTCCAGATGGGAGGAGGCCTCAGGGAAGACCCAGATTATATCTCCACACTGGCCTGGGAACGCCTCGGGATCCCCCAGTCAGATCTTGTTAATGTGGCTCGGCAAAGTGAAAATTGTAACGGAGCTCCCTTGCTGGAGCTGCTGCCCCCGTGACCCGACTCCAGATAGGGTGGGTGAGGGTGAAAATGGATGGATGGATGGTTGTTTATTATAAGTACTAAAAAATATCAAATGCATTAAAAATTAATAGTTTACAGCATTAAGACCTTTTCGTTAAAGATGTTAAATGCTAAACAATTAATAATTACATTTTCACAGTGCCCGCTAACAGCAGATTAACCTAATTTAAAATGATTTATGATAATGAAACTACACAGACACTGTGAAAAGACAAAATACCAAGTCACTTCCCTTGTTGACTTTTGTCCTCTTGAAGGATTTCCCCTGGAAGATGCTGAATGTCGCCGATGATGTCTACACACAGCCTCCTCTCCCCTGAACAGTATTAGAACATCTGAATAATGTCACGTAGAAGATAGAAAGCCAACGTTGGTGGAATATCTTTCTAAAAACTGAAAACAAACCTTGCATTCTTTTCTGAAGATATCCCAGCTCAGGTTCCAGATTTGTTCTTCCTCCATGCACAACTGTCAATCCACTGTTGTCGTTTGCCATGCTCTCTTTGTCACATAACACACAACAGAGTAACCAAGTAGGCCATAATTCCATTTACAGTATGAGACCGTGGGATAAAGCAACACTACATCAATTTGCCCACATTCAACAACCCATGAAGCTCAACAAGCATTTGTGTAAAGAAACCCATCTTTGAGTTTAGTCACAAAGATTTTAAAGGTATTCTATTTCTTGTTATTATTTCATATTTGAGGTGTGCTGTGAGCTGTCAGATTTGGAGATGGGTCTGTTCAGATTTCATTTGTAATAATGTCTGCCTGTCAGTCTCAAGTAGGGTGCTGTTCAAATCTATTTGAGAAAATTCCCAACATGATACAGTATATCCATGCTGCCAACATTGTAAAGCACCATTATGTAGTGGTTTATGTCGCATACTGTATAGTTTACATCTTTTATTACAGTAAGAGCATCCTCCTTTACCTGTTTCTGTGCATGCATGTGCGCGGGTGTGTGTGTGTGCGTGTGTGTGTGTGTGTGTGCACACAATACAGTATACATGTGTATGGCAGTCTATACAGCTCCATGTGATTCTTAAGTAAGACCACATGCAGCCTTTTTGAAGGACATATTTAAAAGAAAAGACATATGCAAACACTGTTGCATCGTGTCCAAGGTTAGCCTTGTATGAAAGAATAGCAGTATGCCCTATAATGCTACAGTAGCCTGGTAAAGCTTGTATGCTAACTTGACTCATGGGGGTTTGCACATTGATGTAATGTGAACAAGAAGTGAACAGAAGACCTAAATAGCAGAATGTGGACACAGAAAGTTGACCATCTCTGTCCACAGCTTCCAGGCAAGCCGCTAATTAGGTTCGGCCATCTCAGGTGTGACCTTGCTAGCATGCTAACATGATGTGACATGCAGGAAGATGTGCTGTGATTTGCACTAACAATGTTCTTTTGAAGCACCATATATACAGTAGATGTGCATTCTACAGCAGAGCTGTGAAGAGATCAAACATGACCCGACTGTTGTTCATCTCCTATTGCAGGTACAGTACTCCTACTTCAGAAAGGATATATAAATAGGTACATATATTTACAATGTATAGAGTATATAAAACAGCAGTTTTATGCCAATTTAGGTATACATTAACCAAAACATTTACTATAAATAATATATTAGTGTAATCAAATGTTGTCTTGATGTTTCTATAATCAATTAAAAGAGTCTGGTTTGGAATATATTTGAAAGGGTTATAAAGGACAAAAAGGTGTGAGAGCCATTGTTCTGACAATTGTTGTGTAATTGCTTCTTGCCAGCCTTGAATATTTAGTGCAAAATGGCAGCTTTGCCTGGTGTAATGTACTAGGAAACGTAATCAGGCCCTCGCGGAAAACGTTTTCCTTCTCAATTTCAAAAGACATTACTTGAAATATCAGATTGAGAGATGATAACAAAATGTGATGTTGGCCATTTGCTGTATTGTGTGGTGAATCACCGTCCTTTACTGTAAGTCCTCCCTTGACTGATAATTTTTACATTTTACTACAGATATATTTCTGAATTTACGAGTTATTGCCTGCTGATAAGACTATACTCATTGAGCTGTACCAATTGTGTGTGTGTGTGGGGGGGGTGGGACTGGGGCTTTGAAATTAAAG
>JAOEGT010029479.1:0-40998 GCA_025447795.1 Speoplatyrhinus poulsoni | reverse complement strand
GGAAGTTTGGGGTCCCTTGCTGAAGCTGCTGCCCCCGCGACCCGACTCCGGATAAGCGGGAGAGGATGGATGGATACTTTATATGTAGCGGTTCACCTGCAAACATCAATTAGTGACATTATGCAAATAGACCTGAGTTGGGAATGTATTGCTGGGCACTGTGAAAATGATATGTGCCACTGGGACAACTGTCAGTAATTTAAGTGGAAGGTTTGAGGTGCATAGAGCTTTTATTACCAACGACTATAATCTCAGAGACACGCCTCTGACACAAAAACTGCCCCTGCCCCCCCCCACACCAAAAGTCACTGTATGGTTGGCACCCTGGACATGTTCCAATAGTGAGTGTACTGACATGTGTATTACACACAGGGGTTGCTCAGACTCTGTTCAAACACTGTGTGAATGCCACAGCCATATAGTCAGTATGACAATAATGATATTGTTGAATACCATGTCTGCTGCTGACGCAGTGACCGCGTTTGCCTCCACTTGGCACACAGCAGTAGGCTACGTTTTATTATTTGCAGTGTCCATTTTTGTACAATGCCACCCCACCTCCTTAGTAATGCCAACCAGTCACAGCCAATATATTGATAGACAAATATTAGCTTTGGCAGAACACAATAGCCTTTCAGTGAAAGTCACTGGGCACATTCAATGGTTTATGCGCTCAACTGCTGATGAGAAGAAAACGCTATTGTAAAAGAAAGAGAGGTCTATAGGGCTTGGAAAGTTTCTGTTCTCAACTATGCAGGTCATACGTATGGCGTTTGAAGAGGTTTAACTGTCCAAATACTATAGACTACTGCACGTAAGGCTTTAGTGTTAGCATAACATCATATGTGTGTAGGTTATGCTTGATGTTGTAATTGTGAACACAAACAACATGTTTTTGGAAAATCCACTAGTGTATCAACTGCTTGTTTTGCTAGAGAAAATGCTAATATGCAAAATAACTGGGAATCATGTTTTGTTCAAAATGACTATTTTCAGCATCTAACATGAGTTACTGTCTATAATTGGATTTACATTTCATGATACTTAACAAACTTTGCTAAAGATGCAATTGATTATTCTGTATTCTGTCTTCGTGTGACAAATGTGAGCTCAGCTGCGAAAAAACCAATTATGTCTCTTTTGAAAAAGCCACTTCCCCAGCGCTGCTAGCCTGAGTAGCCCCACACACACGTACACGCGCATGACTCATTTCTACTGCTCATTTCCATCCTGCTTCTGAAAAAGTGTCACACTCTACTGCTCCTGCCAGCTCCTGGACCAATTATACCCTAGTCCCAGGCTCCTCTGCACACTTATATTCTCCATCTAAAGTCAACTCGGCTCCTAATAACCTCATGTGTTAACAGCTGGGGTATTAAAATAGTCCATTCCACTGGTGTCTTCACAGACAGATGACACAGAGGTGGGCGAGACAGAGCACGTCTCCACCAAGAAGGTCATTAACTTTTCAGTCAGCCTCACAGGCTCAGTCATACCCAAGTCCTTGTCTATGGTTGGATGTGATGGCCCAGTGTTGTGTACTTTATGATGAAACAGGCTTCCCGGGCCTCCACCTTTTATGCATGGAAGGACAAAAGAACAGAACAAAGAACACGATAATCTTATACTAATGTATTGTGCCTGCCAGCTAAAGAAATACAGTACACTGCAGTTTGTTCAAAACAATTCTTCTGGGCTTCAGCCGAAGACCAATTATCCCCTAAACAAAATCACTGTTAATAGTTTAACAGGATCCCTTACCCGGGAAGGGTGACAAATATGTCAGCAGCATCTGATGGTTAATTGGAAGGTTGTGTTAAATTTTCACATTTAAAAATAATACAGAATATGCCGAATCGGGATTATTTATATTTTCCCTGATGTCTCCAGAGTCTATGTCTATTGTAATATTGTTTGCCACGTAGGTAAATAACTATTGGAATCTGGGAGAAAAAAAAACTGGGAGATTTGAATGAATCCCAGAAGTGCTGACTGTATTGCTCTGCCTGTACAAGCGTTTGCACAGCTGCAGTTTGCTTGGCCGATCAAACATTGACACATATTTTCGAGGAGATGCACTGTTGATGTGTGCACTAGCTCGCATTGGCCCATCTACCCATCAACACTGTATGGATAGCTGATAAGGCCAAAGGGCGTAGAGAGCCTCTGTTTGCAGTGTCTCCCAACAGGTGAGCTAAAGTTCAATATGGACAATATAATCGTAGGTGTCACTCCTAGGCTGCTGTGCCAGCGCTACCTTGGCCGGCGGACTTGTGATCCTGCCCGCAGGGCGCAGGCTGAGAGAATGCGCCCCCTCACAAATGGTCCAAGTAGCTTCTCTACTGCTGTCATGTGGCAGTGATAAAGATATGAATAATGTGTGTGAGCTTGTGATAGCAGGTCTGCGCCTCAACAATACGATGTTGCTATATAACGTATGTCTTTCTGGTTGGAGATATTGATTGAGGTCAACTCACACTGGCTAAAGATGGAGAAAAGATATAGGAAAGGGAAAGGCACATGGATTTGCCCTCCATCAACCTCTCACCACTATTGCTGCATAGTCCAATAAGAAGAAATAGAGTAACTTCTGATGGAAAGCAGGGCTATATTAATATAATCCTTTATGAAGCACATAGTTATCATTCATTTTGTGCAGTTATATGGAAGCCTTCCATGAGCCTTTCCTTCCTCGCTGACTTGTAGTCAGCTGAGGTATGGTTCAGCAGCGCAAAAACCAAATATACAACGTTGACAATGTGATCTTATCAATTCATTCATACCGGCAACATCCTTTTTCCTTTCTGCCTTTCGTCTTCATCTATCTTCCTCTAAGTAATACAGACGTTTATCTCTCACGCCCCACATATCAGCCATGCTCTTATCAGCTACACTCAAGCAAACAACAGGAAACAAGATGGTTTTCCTTTTTGAAGTGATACATAGGTGACTTATTCCATGATTAAAGCAATGTTGGCTCTTAGCAATATATTCTTTACAATCATGAATCCACATCAAAGGCGCCAGAAGCCAAATATGTAAGATAATAGTATACATTAGCTTATTTTTGATGCATACACTGTGCTACGGTAGTAAGCTACAACAGATTTGTGAGTGAAAAGTTGAAAGGTCAGAATGGCGCAAGAGGACCACCCCGATTTGACGATTGTATTAAAAACACATGTAAATCATATCAGGCCATATTTTTACCATCCTAAAGAACAGAACAGGTGAAATATCATATCATATACTATATCATATAATACAATCTTAAAGAAGGTTACACTCAGACTACACTATACAGTATGCAAATGTCTATGCAAACAGTTTTCAAGTGGCTTAAGAAACACTTAAGAAAGATATAGCTGCAATGCAAATACATAACGGCAGACATGATGCTAAAAATCAGGACGGTGGAGACTGAAAACTATGTATTCAAGGACTTAATGACTGTAGGTGGACTCAGACCAATCCCAACACACTGTCATCACAACAGCAACCACAGCCAGTATAAAGTCAGTATGGGATTTACAGTGCCTCACCAAAACCACGCTACGGACAGCTGCAGTAACGGCAGGCTGTGCCAGGAGCACAAGCAAAACATCCAACCCACTTTGGCTGAGAGTGTTTATCCCTCAACAATGCCTTCCAATGTTTTCTGTGGAAGCAAAGCCCAGCGCTTTCATTGTTCTTGGCAGGGACATTGATGTCCTCGCCGGTGTTGACGAGGAGCCGGCTTATCGGCAGTCACTTGCAAATGTATTTATCTTTTACAGCTCGGGATTGCCCCTGCTCCCCGCCAATGTTGGAACCGGGGGTCTTTTAGCTAAGGCCATTATTTTGAGCTTAATAAAACACCTTTTCAGGGCGGGTGGATGCCAGATGACTCAGTGTATTAAGAGGAACTATTTCACAGGGGATTTGGAATGAGACCCTGGCGAAACAAAGCCAGATCACATTTCCTCCATCTCTGTCGGACATGCATAATAAAATCCTGACTCCTGTGAAGGATCAAGGCTGAGGCCTATAATCTATTTATAGTATTTGATTTGTTACGCTGTGGTAGATGGTGTTGCTCTGTCTGTTCTGTGGTAGCCTGGACATAATTGCTACAGTAGAAGTGAAAGCCAGCGCATTATGAAGCATGTTCTATTCTAATCTATATCATTTAAGTGAAATAGGAAGCAGTATCTTGGGTGTTATGCATACACACGAGGATGAACATCTTTTGTAAGTCATATTTCATCTTATTAGGACTTTTTGTGGAATACGAAACTAAGAAAATATCACTCGATACACTACTAGATATGTGATGATGCCTGATTATATTGTATGTCTTGCTTACAATAACATTTTCTTTGATCTTAATATTGATAATCCCAAATTCACTGAGCTGAGATTAGGGATATAACTAATTAAAAACATCGCAAAGATATATTTATCAAGGTCAGCACCAACACTTTGCAAAAACACACGTGAATGTGAACCATGTGGTTCACATACAGATTCTTGAAGGATATTTTACTTATGCTAAATGACAATGCTCTAATTGCCAGGGCTCATCTGCATCTCAATGTCTCCCTGTTCCAACACATTAGCTCCCAGGCAGTTGTAGCCTTGACATATTGAGATGTAGTGCAAGAACTGTGCTCTGGGCACTGAGCGATGCGCAGCTAATGCACTTAGCTAATGCATTATTTAGAAAGTGGCCCCGCTAATTGAGTTTTAATGTCAGTGGCCGTTCTACCGCATGTGTTTGACCGAGCACAGGGGAAAGTTTAGATGTTGATAGATGATAGCTGGTCGTTTGTGGCAGCTTCAAAGGTCACAGCAGTGCTGGGCCAACTGCTGTGACCTGAGATGTTCTTAAAGGAGACTCTCCTGTTTTTCTCCACAACTCTATGTCCCATATAACTATGCTTATATGAACTGCTCCTCTAATAAAACTATATATTTATATTCCTCCTCACTAGAGTCAGGTTTTAAATGTTCAAGAAATATGAACATGTAGAGAATAAATACAAAGAGAGTCCTAGAACTGACAGACATACAGAATACAGGAAAAGGTTTACTGGATCGTTGATATGTGTTAAAAGTCGAAACAAATATTTGTAAAGTTTCAAAGTTTGGATTATAAATATGATCGCTGTATAATCATGCACTAATTTGCATTGTATATAGAAAGACACTGTACTGCAGCTCTGCGGAAATCATCACTTACACGCTAACGTGCAATTATTTTTCAAGTCCCCCACACGTTGTCTATGATAGGAAAGCAAAGAGAAAGGCTCAGGTCTTTATGAGAACCAGTCATCCACAGCACGAGATAAAGCAGCGCAATCATTTATTTCCAAAAAATCCCAACCGGCTAATTAACATTGTGAATTCAACCAGAAAGTCAGTATTCCTCTGACAAGTTTAATTGTGATGATGTGTACGCAACAATTTAACAGCTCAAATATAGAGCTACTTCAACTGCCATAAATTATGGTATTTTTTCACCTCAAAGACTTTAAACAGGATTTCAATTTTTTTTTTTGCATAATCAACTTTGGCTTTACCTGAGCTCATTTGATAAATTAATAGACTTAAATGAGTTTCCTCCCAAGGTTAATTATGAAGCACTGAATTAAATTTGCCTCCACGCTGATTTCTTGTTTGTAAAATGTCTTCAGCTCAGCTCAGAGCTAATGTTATAGTGTGGACTGGATACAAGCCAAATTGTGTTGTGCGCTTTAGATGGTTGAGTTCAAAGGGTCAATGCAAAATCATGTACTATATGTAATTTTAACTTCAGCAAATGCCCTTGGAAGAAATGCTAATTTCCAATGCTATTTGAAATGTTCAGTGTGC
The DNA here is from genome assembly GCA_025447795.1 of Speoplatyrhinus poulsoni. Classification (NCBI taxonomy): domain Eukaryota; kingdom Metazoa; phylum Chordata; class Actinopteri; order Percopsiformes; family Amblyopsidae; genus Speoplatyrhinus; species Speoplatyrhinus poulsoni. The sequence continues at coordinate 35,145 of JAOEGT010029479.1, read as the reverse complement.
ATTTACTCCAGTGACATTTAGCAAGATATGCAGTAGCCTACACATCACTAACGTCTGCCAATTTGCACCATCTCTAAGCAGTTCCATGTGCTACAAAAGCATTTACAGAAGGCGAGAAGCCCCGGTGCTCTCACAGTGACAGCCTACCTAAAATTAGATTTCAATCTCCCTGCCTGACGTTCACTCATCCATGCCATCCATCCCTTGCTTACTCTCCATCTCTCTCTCTCTCTCTCTCTCTCTCTCTCTCTCTCTCTCTCTCTCTCTCTTAGCCAACTAGAGCTCGATCCATCTCTCTCTGACAGGCTTTTTCTAAACTTAGGATTTCATAACACCTCTAATGTTTTGAAGCCCTGCTTGCAAAGGCCTCCCTGGTTTGGGGAGCAAGTGATTACATTATGGTGTGGCTCATCAAACACTACATGGTCAAAAAGCAGAGCGCTCAATATCGCACACAAGTGAGTTTAATGGCTGCCAGCGTTTGACCTTCTCGACTGGGCCTCTGTGTTAGTCACTCTCCAGCAACTTCAAATTGAAACAGAGCCAGTGTGGTGACAGGACATGTGGAGAGAAGGCGGTAAAGCAGAGAGAACACAGAAAATGGAGAGAAGGCAGGCCAAGCAATAGCAAGCGATTTTATCCCCATCCTTTGATGTCTTTACTGTGTTGGACTGACTCAGGACTAGGTTTCCCACAGGCGCAATGTGCCTAGGGAGATTTTCATGACCGTTTGTGTGTGTGTGTGTGTGTGTGTGTGTGTGTGTGTGTGTGTGTGTGTGTGTGGACCCAGGCTCTGTCAGCCTTGGCAATGCCCTGTGCAAATGCTTTTCCTTATCAGGGCAGATTTGATATTAATTCTGGCTTTGATGTTCAAAGTGTGACAGGGCATTAGAGCAGAGCAGCAGGTGAAAATAATCCATCTTCCACTTTGTGATTTATGGATGTAATTCCTCTGGTTTGACACCATCAGAAGTTGTATCCTTGGAGCAACGCGTGAGGGAAATTAAACGTTGCAGGAGGACCAGACCAATATAAATGCTAACAAAGTGCATACCTTACAAGTTATTTGGCAGCCAAGCTTGGCAGCTTATCCTCATGTTGCAAATCTTATATTAAATGTATGAACTCTGGTGAGATTGGTCATTTTGTAGCAGAATGGATCACCACGTGTCTCCTGACCAAAACTTTAATTTTCGTCACATTTTATCAACCCAGCACCTCCCCTTCAATCAATAACCCGCGATTCCCCTTGTCCGCCTTTGTGCCTGCCCAGTCATTCACAAGAGAATCTATCGACAATTATAATTATGGGATTGATTGAGCTCATCCGTCAAGTTCCAGCGCTTCCATGAATGGAGCAATTATGTTAATTGACTGTACAAGCCCCATTAACAAAGCCTGCCTTCTCAGAGCTGCCATTAGACTAATAATGGACATGCCCTTGTTCCTCCATTGTTCTTTATAATGCATTTCCATTGCCTGCTTCCTTCATGTGCTGGTCTTAATCTGTCCTTGCATGTTCGCACACAGCAGGCCGATGAGGAGAATAGCCAAGTGATGAAGTTTTATTAGTGAGTGACGGTGCCTTAGTGCTTTTTCTGTTAAAATGTCACACGTAAACTAAATACCTAATTGAAATAACATCACTGCAATGTGTCTTTAAAACATTATTTTAATTATAATGGACAAAAGAACAGGCTCAGAGAATCTATTTGCTGCGTGTAAACGTTACATGGTACAAGGAGTAAACAATAATAGTGTAATATTGGCTGCTGCATTTGCAAAGCTTGTACTCATTTGCATAGTCCTGTATGAATTGCATTAATGGGTTGTGTGGGCGAGTACCATTAAGAGATCATTAGCTTGGTGATGTGAGCCCGAGTGTGTGTGTGCGTGTGTGTGTTAGTGTACGTGTTGTAAGGGGAATACATTATTTCTATAATTCTTGTTGGGAAATGTGCCTTTCAGCATGAAAATGAGGAAAATAGTTATAGGTCTACCCACTAGGGTATCTAGCTATCACGTGGTACTGGCTTAGACCTTCTGTTGACAGGGCTTATTTCTGTAGCAGCTCCAAAGGTGTATAGAATAGTCTTCCAGAAAGCATTAGAACAGCCGAATACGCTGAGCACTTAAAAGTCAACTCAAAATCCACTTAATTCTTTTGCATATCATTAATGCTATTCTGTGTTGTCTATTGCAGACCTCACCTGGCTTCTTTGCAGTATGTCTGGATGTGTTAGAGCTCATACTAACAACATACTAAGTCTTTGTCGATATTTGTAAAGTGTGTGTGAATATATGGCTTACTCTTAAGGAAGAAGTACTTTGTTTTGGATTATTTAGTAAGTGCTTTGTAAATGAAGCTGATTGGACAAATATTACACACCGTCTCTGTTGTCGCCACCCACATATCCCTCCCACAGGTGGTCCAAAGGTTATGAATAACCTGCGTTGATACTGTATTTTGTCTATTGTGCCTCTCAAGACTCACTCAAGAATCACTCCCCTGCTAAGTTGGCCACCTTGCGTTGGTGGAACCAATGTTTTTGCCATTACATTTTCCCTTTCCTCAGGTGTTATTCCAATTGGGCTCTCCCGTTTCTGTGGTCAGCGCCTGTCCAATTCAGTCAAGACTGATATACATCTCCTCCTCTGGCCCTGCTCCTTGACATCACAACACCTTCAAAGTCAGTTGGGCTGGCTGGCTGCACCAAGGAGAGGGAACTCAGACATGGCCCAGGTTCACTGGAAATGACGGTATTGAGAGCCATAAAATAACAAAAGCTAACAATAAAACATATTGTTTGGCAGTGAAATGTAACAGTTTTTTTTTTTTTTTAGTACAGCTGCATCATCTTTTGCCTTATTTATGAGCATGAGCAGACAGAGCCTTTCATGACGGCCATAACAAGCGATAACGCCCATATATTCGGAGTCAAAACGACCGTGGAGCCCTCCTGCGCTGACAAAATAAATAAACAGCGGCTCTCGCAAAGCAGCCCTGGCCAATCCACTCAGGAATGTCAAATACTCCTGAATTTATTTTCCATGAGGTCTTTTAAGTAATCTGTTCACTCAAAGAGGTCAATTTTGCTTGGAAAGAGGAATATTGGGTAAATATTTTCAGGGAAGCTGGGTTGATTTGAAATGGAATTGCCTCCCTCCTAACCCCCTGCCCTAGCTTTTCCAAACACAGTACTACACACGCAAGCACGGACACGCATGAAAGAGATAGGGGGCGTGTGCGTGCACACACAGACACACACAGACACACACGCACTCTAGTTAGTGCTGCTCCTCTGCTAGCATGCGTTTATTTTTCCCATGCCTAAGGTACTGCAACGTCCAACACTTCCGTCATGAAAGGGCCAATGTGTGCTGCGGACAAAAGGGCTAGGAAAATATCAACAAATCGTCATTTACATCAGAACGAAAACAAACATACCCGAGAAAGGCTGCTAAGGAGTCCAGATATTTTTCTATTTTTTTTACCCACAAATTCATCTCATGTGGCTTCAGGCAGCTTGCCAGACAAATCTAATATGGATTTATATACAAAGAAAGTGCCTAGTTTAACATAATGAATATTTAATCATGCATGGACCCTGTAAAGCGATTTTGCTGAAGTAATTGAAAGCAGACTTTGTCTGGAGGTTTATCAAAAAATATATAAATAAATAAAGAATAAAAAGCACCAGCTAATCTGTTGACCTAAAGGAGCCCAAAAATCTCACGCTGGATTATTTGTGTACACTGCTAGCCTACACTCTGGTAAATGAGGGCTAGGATTCTGGCATTAGCGAGTATTAAGCCTCTGATTTCAGGAGAGTGTACAGATATACAGGGTAAAGGTGTATATTCACCGTTCTGATATTACACACCTATAAACACACATACGGTATCTTATTGTAGGTGCCGTGCGACCCCCATAGTGTAGGCCTATCCACAGCTCCCTGCTCTCACACCAACACATTCACTAAGACACTAGCAGAGAATCTGCAGCTTCATATAGGCCCTCAATACTACACACGATCAATACAAGCAATCATTGACTAGAACTCAAATCAATTTTGGCAGCAGTGTGAGACAAGGGGGTCAGCAAGCTGTGGCAATCAACATGCTGCAGTTTATAGCATCCGCAGGTGTGCTATGAACTCTATAGTCTCTATAGTTATATTGTAATAGATATAACTTTCCATCAACCAGACTTGTGGCCTCCATTTCAATCCAAGCAATAGGAACAGTATTGCCGTAGACAAAGACTTGGCATAGCTCAACAGAGATACATAGCAAGGGTTGGAAAAAAAGACACTAATATGGGCAGTGAGAATTAGAGCGTGAACGAATTTTAGGGAGTGTTCACTTGTGCAAAATAAAACAGGTTATCACGTTTATTTGGCGATTCTCTGGCACTCTTAATAAATCTGCTTAGCGCTCCACCTAACAGCTTCATTCACACCACAAATCTCTGCACTGCAATAACACGCACCAGCGGATACAGATTAATTTAATAACTCTTTAATATTCTCCATGAAAAAGATGAGTGACTGGCAGGTCTGGAGCATATTGGGACGGGGTCTGCTGGAAGGAGGGTGTGGGGGGTGGTATGGGGTGTGGAGGGGCTGTCCGTGGAATAGGATACTGCTACTGCAACAGAGTGAATATTACATAATGATGTCATTTACATTCCATTGGAAGAGTTAGCTTCACAGACATGAGTCAGACAGAGCTGTGGATCTGTGACATGGAGTGAAGGCTTTGGGTGTAGAAGGCATGGTAGAGGACAATATGTAAAGTTGTAAGGTCAAACCCCATCTGGAATGACCAAAGAACAACTCAACGATACATACACTGGGCCTGCAAACGCATCATGCCATCAAGAGACTCAAGGAAATGTTGCTTCCTTTGTTACCACTAAGCCTTCATACTTCCTCAAAGTGTTGGTGAGGAGCCACTAACAACCTCAAACATGGTGTAGATTAGACAACTTTTTGATTTCTCACCACTTCTCAAATGTATTTCATTATCATATACAATAGGACAATATTGTTATTTATTAAATTAAACGGTGGATAAAGTGAGGTTTACTGTCAGACCTGGAGACAACAGTGTTAGACACTAATGAGAATTTGCTCATTTTGGCAATAGCCTGCAGTCAAGGTCCCTCCCATTCTGTTCCCAATTGGATAGCGTAAACTATAACGACAGTCAAACAAATGTATGGACCACACTGCCATCTACTGGCAGCATATCAGAAAGAAAGGGAAAACACCTTTTGATTTTCAGTAGATGTAGATGCATTCACCACCAGTGTATAAAATATTAAAATGCAATCCTTTTTTCAGTGCTTGTAAGTGTGTTGCATTTCTATTGGATGGCCCATGTTTGTCTTTCAGTAGATAACCTGTGGGAATTCACTTAAGGTAGACTATGTCTATATCTGAAGAACCCAATAAGTGCAAACATGTATGTGTGCATGCAATATGAAAGAAAGAGAATGAGAAAATAGGTCAAATGTGGAAATAAAATGTGTATAGCCTTTGCTCTGCACACAAGACTGTCTCTTTCATTATGACCTGGTCACATAGTACAGCAAAATTACAAACTGTAGGTAAACATTATAAAGGCTCAATATTAATAAGATATACAGTAACCTATTTGAGGACATCTAGACTGTGTGTGGAAATAAGACCAACATTTGTATGTGTACCATTTTACTCACATGGCTTGGCTCCCAAATAAAACAGTGCTCTCATCCTCCAAATAGCATGAGGTGTCTGACAGTGACTAAAGATTTGTTTGTGTATCAAGCAATGGCCATTAGCGCAGCAAGATTAAACACTAGGGTCAATGTTAAACCTGCAAGAGCACTCAATAAAGAGTGCCATTATAGCTGTTATTAATGTGTGTGTTTAAACTGGGTACACATTCTCTTTCGTGGTGTGCATTTTAAAAGGGGTGTGAGGATTTTCGCTAACAGGTCAACCTGAGCAGGGAAAATATGCTCAACAGTAGCTGTTGCCTGTGTAGGAAATTATTTCTTTAGCTATAGCACACAAACCGTGGAACTTTCACCCATGGAAAAGAAGATTACTGGGTATTTAAACTGGTTTTGTCTTCGCTATGCTGACAACATTGTCATAAGCTCATGTACAGTACACTTTTTATACACACACACGACACAAACCTGTGTGTGTCAATGTCACATCTGACACTGGAAACTTTGTTCACACAGGTCTGTTTATTTTCACGTTCCAACTGTGTGTTGGTAAGTAACCGCTGAACTGGCTGCAGTTAAACAGTTTATTGAACTTGGGGAAAGAAGCTGTTTAGGAACTCTGTTTTGCTGTGATAACAGTAATGCACATACATGCAAGCATTGAACCACCACACAACAACGTGCCTCTTTCATTCTTAATCCAAGGCTGTCAATCAAGCAGTTACTCTGCCCCCAGTGTTTCCCAACCCAGAAGTCCTAATTACAACAAACACAGTTGACATATCATTCCATGTCTACTCCAGTAAAAACACCACCAGATTGACCTTTTGTGAACTCCATGACGCTACTTACATTGAGGGCAACATAACGACGCTCTCTTGGTCTGTGTTTGTGGATTTATTGTTTTATTAGGGTTGTACTGATAAAACTATATGGGCATTTAACCTACAATAAATTGCTGTTCAGTACAAGCGTCACATGAGCAAATTGGAAATGAGGAAACAGAACACCTTCAAACCCCCATTGTGTGCTCTGAACACACACGTTACACAAACGGCTGTACAAACACAGCATGTTGAACCAGGAAGATGACAGCTGTGGTGTGTGTGGGGAAGGAAGGGGGGGGGGCAGAAAGAGGATAGAGTATATAGTAAAGTATATTTTCCATGACAATGGTGTCAAGTGTGCATTTCTGAGGCTTTAATCTATACTTAGCAATGCCTTAACTATGATTGTAATTGTAATATGTACGTCGTATAATAATGGACACAAATGGGGTAACGTGCACCATAAAACAGGCCAGAAATTGTAATTCATATCTCAAAATAAATTATATAAAATATACTTGTTCCATCATTTCTTAGTTTGTGTGAACATTAAAGGTATAGGCCAAGAACTATACAGAAAACTTACATTTGCTCCAGAGAAAGATTCCACTAAAACACAAAGACTGAACTGTTTTGTAATCTCTTACACTAACAGTACACATAAGAAAACAACACAAAACGGTGACCCATCAAATGTTCTACAGCAAACAAGGTATGCAGCAGATAAGAGGAACAGTGTTTAAAGCATCCATTAGCAAATGTTTGCATAAAGGGAACCATTAAGAAAAGCAGTGTCGTCATGTGATATTTGCTTCAGCCTCGCTTAAAGGCTGGCTGGGTAAACAGGCAGGGAAGGAAGGGTCAATATTTTCACAAGGAAACACAAGATGAGATGGGCAGATAACTCCCACTCAAATTCAGCTTGCTGCTTCTAACCAACATCCAAATACATGGGGCCACATCACAGGATGGACATCCAAAGAAAATGTCAATGGAAGATAAGGATAAGGATAGGGCAGAGTGCAAGAACAAAAACGGTATCGTATAGGCATCGACCAATCACCTTTGCACACACCTGTTTTGATTACAATTAGGGAAAAGATCAGTTGCTGTCACTGATATGGCCCTGTAAAGTCACAATGATACATCTAATCTTTCATGTGTTCACACAAACTATTCTGATTGTTGGTAATTACTAACTTTATAATGTCAATAAAATGTAGTAGATAATGCCCCCCTTTATTTTTCCATTGAATCTTTTGCTTTCAAGTGATGTATAGTTATATGGCTGCAACAAAGACACCATTAACATGGCAATTGGGAATAAGCCAAGGATGAATGTTTACCTTCATATGGACTTTGCAAATCCAGTCTAAACTTGACTATCTCTAGACTCATGCTAAAATGCAGTGAATTATGTTGAAGCGTGAATGAGTAAAATCTGAGATTATATATATCCCGTCTAAAAAGAGAACTCATACTTTTACACAGAATGAAAAAAGGAAGTTTGTCTCAAATCTCAAAATCACCACCGCTAGTCAGGAGAAAGAGCATTTGTATTTGACGACGCACTTTGAGATCAAGTCAAAGTCGATATTGCAAGTGCATATTGCCACTTAAATGTCCTCATCATCTTGACTGCTGCTGAAGTGATAATGCTGACAGGTTTAGGCAAACCTCAATGACAGCTCATCATCTAAGCAGATGAGATTTGTGAGCGCACCATCACAGGTGCACAAACAAAACAATTACACTGCGTCAGTGAGACAAATGTGAAATAAATGGTATGGCCAAACATCATAGCAGAAAAGTTTTAATATAGATATTGGCCAGGTCACATATAGTTGAGAACAGGTGTGTGTGTATCAATCTATCTATCAACTAATACTTAAGTGGCAGGCCAGTCAGTCAATGCTGAGAGACATGGATAAATGTCACTTCACATTCAATGATGAGTGAGGTTCACATTCTAAACCAGACATATGCACCAAATTATTTGATCCCAAAAAGATTAATATAAAATAACATTGTTGGCCTGTTTAACAAACATGTTTATATAACAATAACTCTGTTAGGGTGGTTCTATCAGGCAAGTGGTCTTTGGCCTGAAAAAACAGTGAACTCTGCTCTAAAAAAAAGACTAACCTTAACATAATCAGAACCATCTCCAGTGCATCCGGAAGGTGTTCACAGCACTTCACTTTTCTACATTTTGTTACGCGACAGCATTATTCCAAATTTCTAATATGGATTAAAATACCCCCCCCAAGCTTGGAATGGGAGAAACTGCCCAACCTTGGCACACTTTTGGGCAGTTTCTCCCATTCTTTTTTGCAGGACCTCTCAAGCTCCATCAGGTCAGATGGGGAGCGTCTGTGCACAGCCATTTTCAGATCTCCTCAGAGATGTTCAATCTGGTTCAAGTCTGGGCTCTGGCTGGGCCACTGAAGGACATTCAGAGTTGTCCCAAACTCACTCCTTTGTTATCTTGGCTGTGTGCTTGGGTTCATGGTCCTGTTGGAAGATTAACATTCGCCCCAGTCTGTCGGTCCAGAGCGCTCTGGATCAGGTTTTGATCAAGGATGTCTCTCTACATTGCTGCATTCATCTTTCCCTCGATCCAAACTAGTCTCACAGTTCCTGCCCCTGAAAAATATCCCCATAGCATGATTCTGCCACCACGCTTCACTTGGTATTGGCCAGGTGATGAACGGTGCCTGGTTTCCTCCAGACATGACGCTTGGCATTCAGGCCAAAGTGTTTAATCTTAGTTTCATCAGACCATCAAATTATGTTTATCATGGTTTGAGAGTCCTTCGGGTGCCGTTTGGCAAACTCCAGGCAAGCTGTCATGTGCCTTTCACTGAGGAGCGGCTTCCGTCTGGCCTACCATACAGGCCCGATTGGTGGAGTGCTGCATAAATGGTTGTTCTTCTGGAAGGTTCTCTCTCAGAGTGACAATCAGGTTTTTGGTCACCTCCCTGTCTAAAGCTCTTCTCTCCCGATTGCTCAGTTTGGCCGGGCGGCAAGCTCAAGTAAGTGTCACTGTGCTTATTGGAACTTTCAAGGATACAGAAATATTTCTGTAGCCTTCCCCAGATTTGTGCCTCTATACAATTCTGTCTCGGAGGTCTACAGACAATTCCTTGGACTTCATGGCTTGGTTTGTGCTGACATGCACGGTCAACTGTGATACCTTATATAGACAGGTGTCTCTTTCCAAATCATCTCCAAATCAACTGAATTTGCCAGTTGGACTGTGGCTGATCCGTGGAAACAGGATGTGCCTGGGCTCCATTTTGAGTGTCATGGCAAAATCTGTGAATACTTATGTACATGTGATCTTTTAAATTTTTTAATACATTTGCAAAAAACTTTCAAAAATATTTCACTTTGCCATTGTGGGGTATTGTGTGTAGATTTCTGAAGAAAAACATTTCTTTTGGAATAAGGCTGTAACAAAATGTTGAAAAAGTGAAGCGCTGTGAATACTTTCCTGGATGCACTGTATGTAATACAAATATAGATACAGACAGGTCAGTGTAGCTATAGCTTACTTGTTTTATTTCTATTTATCTGCAGAATTCCATAGAGAAATACATGCATTGACTTTGTATAGGTACTTGATACCATCTACTGTCCAGGTTGTAAATTACAAGTGCAAACATTTTGCTAATTACTTTACACTTTCGCTGCAATGTGTAGGACATTAAGATTAAAAGTAAGAACCTTTTAAATATTTAAATGTAAAATGTATATTTTAACAAGACAAACTGGACTGAAGTCTCAAAGTGACAATTGGTCTGTGATTTTCTGCCAATCTACTAAGAAGGACAATACCCCCATCAGAACAATATGTAATGATAATACAGCAAATCATAATGATAGTCAGCTTTTATGCAAACATTTACAGTAACTGTTGAGCATAGCTTTAAATATATAAATAGACATTTTACATTGAAAAACTGACATTTGTTTGTCATTTCTTTTCAAAGATTATTGTTAAAGGACGATCACAGATTTATAGTTTGGAAATGTATTTGCTATTTAGGAAGTTAATACAGTAGGTCAAGAAAGGCAGGAGATAATTACATTTCAAATTAATTTACTGTAAAAAAACAAAAGTTAAATCAATAAAGTAATGTTGAATATGCCATGCCTTTAGGTTATTCAGTAAATGAATTCAATAACACCTTACATTTCATGTGATTTTAGCTAAATCTATAACATCTCTACATTTTAAAACTAATGTTATGAACAATTTTCACAAAACAATTACCTTTTTGCTAACATGTTAATTTGAAAATTGGTGTCTAGGTGTTTAAAGTTATACTTGAATTTTCTTTTTGACAAATAATTGTCAGACATATTCCTTAAACAGATTCATAAAACTACAAAAACTACAATACAAAATGGCAAGTGCACTAACAATATTTTTGTATAGTCTAATCTTTGGGTGGGAGAAAAATGTTTAGTGTAAAAAAAAAATACTACAATAAAGTTATGAATCAAAACATGTCCATGCATATCATACCAAAAGAGAAAATACTGGTATGTAAAAATAATTCAAGCTATATAATTTTGTGTTTCGTTTTCATTGATATCACTGTTACAGAATAATTACACTAACTAAAAAATAGAATACGTCACACACAAACACAAAATTGCATAGTCTGTTCCAATGCACAATAATATTCCAGCATGTTTAAAAATAAAAATGTTAAAAAAGCCTTAAGGTTTTCTCCTCCTGCAAAAGAAAGAACAAATACATATATCTGTAGCTATAATCATTTAAAAGAACATTGGCTAAATAAATAATAATAAAAGGCAAACGTCCACTGGTGAGGTTTGGCAGCACATTGCACTTAATGACGTTCAAACGTATATACAATATGCAGTGTTGCAATGACGGATTCATGACGGTTCATGACGGATGCTCAAGATATTAGCCTCGCGAGACAGTCCTGATCTTGGTAGCTTTAGATAAATTTCATCGCAAGAATCAGTCTGGAAACCTTAGAAATCACTGCGAATGTGTCTGAGTTACAGCAACTAAACTAAACTAAACCAATCAGTTACGTTGATAGCTATATGGGCCTGGTGTAGATGTGCGGCTATATGGGCATGGTTTAGATGTGCGGCTTCGTTTAGGTTTGCCTACAGTGAAAACAACTAAATAGTTCATCCAAGCATTTCTGAAAAGTGCCATGCCCTTTTCAACCAGTTTTGATTGACGACTCTCCAGACTGTGACTTACTCCATTTGGCATGTCAGGTAAGATACAGTAGTGTTCTAAACCTTGTTAAAAATAACTACTTTCTAAACATTGGCATGATACGTGTCAGATGCCACCACCAGTGAGGTTGGCCTTCACACTCATGCATGCTCAAGAGATCTGAATGAAAACAAAGAAGAGCCCTAGTTTGGCAATTCAGGAAACTAGCAAACTTTACCAATAGGTTAAAAAATAAAATAAAAAATGTATAATAACTTTCACCCAAACTAAATAGTCACTATGTCTGTGTTAGCCAGCCTTGTGTCATCTGGAAACTATAGCGTCCTATGCCATTAGCTACTGTATAATGTACGTATGGGTCATTCCGCAGACGTTTAAAAAAGGAGCAGTTCAGATTTAGGCATCTTGCTCAAAGATACTAACAGGTGCGCTACACTAGCATTTAACTATTTTACCTGGTTAATCTTTCGCTTGTGGGCGTGCCTTTTGATAACATGTTTCATAATTTATTTTAAATTATTTATACAGAGTTTCTATGCACGTGACAGCAGTAAAAGAAGTGCAATTCAGTAATAACCTAGCTTTGGGCCTAAAATATATAAAAGGTGTCAGAGAGGATGGTGAGTTTCAAAATAATGTGTCTATTATAAGGCTTGTTGTTTGGTTACAGAGAGCCAATCAGAGACAGGGTAAAGGTGGGTCCTTGGAGCTGGTGCGTGTATGTCAAACTGACAGACGGAAGACAGTAACAGTGCGGCGGTAAATTGAAATGCGGTGGAGACTTGAGAAATGTGTTTTCATTGTGCTGTACGTTTGCCAATGGGTCGTTGCGGGCCAGCCATGTTTCTCTTGCGGGCCGGACCTGGTCAACGGGCCTATTGGAGACCACTGCTATAGACCTATAAATAAGCTAATGACGTGTGTGTGCTTTAGTCACATGTTTTTTCTACCCCCACGAAGAGGGAAGGGGGTCGAGGCCAAGGTTAAAAAGTCACAGTCCGCTACTGGAAATATGTAACCAACCAGTATCACCTATTTATTTGTCTTGGTGTAGCGGCAATAATGCCGTGGTGCGTATACTTACTTTTAAAATGTACCGTACTCAAACCAAAATGTTCAAAAAGCCAACATATGAAAACAAAAAGGCATGACCACAAGCGGCCGGTGAGAGCAGGAGAAATAGCTAAATGCATGTGTGCACCCACATCATTTAGGCTGGGAGCAGACCACTGTAGCCTATCCAATAGCCTATCATGCCCCCTTAGAATAGAGAGATCACATTTACTCTGTTTACATGCATGTAATATCACACAGAACTGTCATCATGTACAGTGGATATAAAAAGCCTATACACGCACGCATGCATCTGATTGGATTTACTTACTTCTGATAGGCATAAGCTGAACTTGTGCTGGCCACTGGAGCCTGTTGTTAGAAATGTTTGAATTAGAGGCTATAAAGACATCTATCGAAAATTGTATTGTAGTTATGTGCATAGTTGTGGGTGATATGTGCAGAGTTGCTGTTATCAAAATGTTAATCAGTGATACAGATTCAGCATTTATGGCCCTTATGGGAAACGTGACTATTTTGGTGTAGTGAGACCATTCCTGAAAACAAACCAAGCTGGTTAGTAAAACACAAGTAAATGTAATATTTTAGCATAGCTGTTAAGCACTTAAGATGTGCTTCTTGGTGTTATCCACCTAAGCAGAAACACAGGAATCCAAATCAAAACATATAACACACCATACAACCAAAGCTAATCGTATTAAAATGATAACACTTGTGGCTTAAATGTTGCTGTTAGAAAGACTAAGCCACTCGGTCAGTGTAGCCAATGATTGTCTTGTCTGTCCTTTGATCAGAAAACTTTTTATGTATAGAAGAAAAAAAAAATTGATTTGAATGTACTGTATATACCCTGTTCTCCACGTCATCCATATGTCCTGGAACTTCTGCAGACCCTGACCTCCTCTTGCGACTAAATAAAACATGAAAAGCCAGATCATCTCTTGAAAAAACGACACATATAAATACAGGCCTACTGTGGAATCATTTAATGTCCTATTCTTGACCGATTTTATCCTATTCCTGAAGATATCAAGAGTTGTACTACTATTAGATGGTATAAAGGTAATTTGAAATATTTTTTATAAAGTACTTAATTATGTAACAATTGATTTTGTATTAGATGTTTTACCTGTGTTGCATTCATTTTATTGTGACGTTTCATTTTGCAGCATTATTAATGGGTGTGCATGTATATATGTGTACATGCATGTACTATGTGATATTGCTCATTTTTCTGATTAGATAGTTTATAGTGTTAAATTAGGTTACTGTGTGTGTTATCTGTCAGGGGACTGCAGATGAAAATTAGCTGGGCTAACTCTGGTGCAATGCATCAAATGGTAAACATTTATGTTTAAATTGTACATGGTCCCTTACACATAAATGAATATATATCAAATATATATTGACCAACACTGGCTACTAGTGGATTACAACCAGAAGTATTGCACATGATCGGAGAATGTGCATAGCGCTACAGTTGGACAGGTACCTTGCTGCCATAGGGCATTCTTGTTTTAATGTCTCAATATCTGTAAACTGCACCGCTTGTCCCCCGCCTCTGGTTCTGAACACATCACCCTGAGGAAACAAGACACACAAATGAGAACCCCAGCACATAACGCCATGTTTACCATATTCACTAGAAATACGGTAGAAACATCGGTTTTGTTTGAAACCCTTGGCTGCAACACACCTGATTCACACCACACTGAAAACAAGTGTAACTGATGCAAGGGCATGCAAATCATTAAGGACACATCTAGAATTTAGAAAGGGTGCCATGTTACCTTAATCAGCTTGGTCTCAATCTCCCCATCGGAGGCCAGCTCCTGGTGCGTGAGCACGTATTTCTGACATTTGGACAGAGCTTTCTCGCTGGGAGCAGACACCTTGATTGCATTTGGTATGATTGGCTGCATGACAGTGTCTAGGTCCAAATTAGTGGAGGGCTTGTGGTCTACCCATTTCTCCCCACCTGCTGAGTGCGAGCGCCTGTGCCGAGGATGAACTGGTGGGGCAGTCTGGTGATCCCCAACGTGAGAAGACAAACCAGGGCGTTATTCACAATAGAGTAGTGGAGGGGACTACAACAAAAGGTCACAAATACAGGCACTACTGGAAGACTACTAGGTTATTGGGAAGCATTTTTCGTCCTTTCTGTTGCTGATTCAAATCGAGCCGTAGAGATAATATTTCAGTCTTCCAGTAATGCATATATTTTCAAGTCAAGCATCCACTGTGTTGAAACAGCCCACTGCAGTGATCATTTTCCTCAAAGAGAAACCTCATGCAAAGAAATGCAAAGTGTGCCTTTACATTATGCGCTCATGCTTTGCAAAAAAGACCAGCACAGGTCAAAGTGAATTAGAAAACAAGTGGAACTGATGCCATTAACTACTAGAAAGAAGGTGCAAGAAGAAAATTTGACATGCAATTTGTGCTTTGAGAAAACAGCTTCCAGTGTAGCAGGGATACAGTCAAGCTGTGTTGTATGGGGCCCATTCAGCTACATTTCTTGTACTTTCGTCAGGAAATGGGGTGTTTCAAGTTCATAGTGGCACACGGTCTATAGCAGTTAGAGGCTCCACAACAAGTCTGCTGGATGCACCAGAAACTACAGCACTCTACTAAACTGCCAAAAGACTATAAGATCTAGGTACTTAGGTGGGTTAACCCACCCTACAGTAGGGTTGGGTGCCAAACTCGGTATTATAAGCGTACCGACCGAATTACGTCAGATTACAGATTAAGGTAACGAAATCTGTTACCTATTGATTTCACCTCAGAGCGTGTAAAGAGAGTAACTTTTTATTTTAGCGCGTTGCATATTTATTTGTCATGGGATTTCCTGCACGGAGCCTCCGTTAAATATGGTGCCAGCTCTCGACAAAACAAGATCAGGTGTTTGTGTAAAACACTACATAGTTTGCAGTTGAGACTGGAGCAGTGAGATAAACAGACCGCTGTAGAAGTGGACACATAACTCTTGCAGCGGTATGATGAGAGAGTAGGAATTAGGTCACATGCACGTCTCCGGTGTTGAACACAGGTAAGATCAAACTGTTTCGCACTCGTTTCAGATTTAACCCTGTAGGCTACAACTACAATTAATGTCACGAAGTGTGCCATGCCAACGTAAGCTATTGTATTTCTGCTTTGGAGAATGTAGTTGAAATTCCTACACAGTGTAGGCTACTGTAGCAACGGGGTAGGGGGCGTTTGGGAAAAACAGAGGGAGGCACAGTTCAATAATGCTTAAATTAGGCTATAGGCTAAAGCAGAACTCCTACAACACGTTGTTTGTAAAGAGTCAGTCAGGCAGTTTTCATTCCATAGGCAACATGTAATTACTGTAATGTTATTACAGAGAGTAAAGAACGAAAAAAGGTACCGTTGGGTATTGGTACCAAATTCGAGGTACCGGACCGGCACCAGTATCGATTCAAATGTGAACGCTACCCAACCCTACTCTACAGTACATATAGTTAAAAGAAAGGCAAGCAACTATGAATGCAGCACAACAAATGCACTTGTACTGACAGTCATCTACACACACCTATAAAGGCAAGGCAGCTGGACCACACACACACACACACATCTAGGCTCTACAGAATGGCTAACACACTGACCCTTGTGCCTGACTCTAGGTCTAGCCCATAGGCAAGACTCTTAGCTGGGGTCTCAGCATCTGTGGCCCAACGCTGGCCTCTCCTGCGACCCACACTGCTGCTGCTGCTGCCACCGAGATACGGGCCGGGGGTCCCAGGCTGCCTAATATGCCTGGAGTCTACCGGCGCCCTCTGCTCCCACTCAGAGATGGAGGACGCTACTGAGCCAATAGCTGAGGCGGCGGCAGAGGAGGAAGAGGTGGGGTAGGGTTCCTGAGCTGCCCTAAAGGCCGCTGGGTTTGGGCGGGAAGGTGTTTGACTGATGTCCTGCAGAGGGGGCGAAGGATTGGAGCCGAGTGGTGAAGCCGTGTAAGGGGTTACAACGTTAGCACACACACACACACACACACACACACACACGAGTGCAGTGTACCCAAGATGCTGCGCCGCTACAGAATCCAGCAGCGCACCAATCCCATGATCCTCACCTGGCGTTAGCATGTTGCCTGTGACACATTAGCTTAATGAACGCACCCCGCAGTGCTTCCATGCACAAAAGGCCAGAGCACGTGGTGAGGGAACGCAACGCGGCGCTGGCACAGAGCTAACGCAGCGCTGGCACAGCGCTAACGTGCATTAACATACTCACAGGTGGAGGCTGGGGCGAGGCGGACCTCTTCTGGGAGGCGGTGCGGTCTCTCTCCCTGGAGGGCCTCTGGGGCTTGTCGGGCCGCTCGGCGGGACAGCCCCCGGTGCTCTCTGTCACGATGGCCTTCAGCTG
Organism: Speoplatyrhinus poulsoni; assembly: GCA_025447795.1. Lineage (NCBI taxonomy): Eukaryota > Metazoa > Chordata > Actinopteri > Percopsiformes > Amblyopsidae > Speoplatyrhinus > Speoplatyrhinus poulsoni. The sequence continues at coordinate 17,894 of JAOEGT010029479.1, read as the reverse complement.
CTTCAGCTTCTCATCCTTCACCCACAGCTTGTTCTGCAGCTCCAGCTGCTTTGCATTCACGCGCCTCTCCTACGGCAGGGCACACACACTGGCTATTAGATATGCACGTGTGATTTGGCTGACACGCTGAGATCGGAGACATCCTGATGCTAGCAGTGTCTCCATGTTAGGCTTGGTCAAACCACACTTGGTCGACTGGGTCCATTTAATCTCTCGTGATTGCCTGAAGCCTTGATGTCGTCTTTAAAGAGCAGAAATCACCATTAATGATGAGTGACATTGACATCATTGATATGATTATATTTATAGCCTGGTCTCTCATCGGCTTCTTTTCATTTGTTATTTCACCTTCCATTCATTCATTCTTGTGAGGAGCTTCTAGATCTTGAACACTACCACACCACCATCACCATTCACCATTCACCATTACCACAATCACATTAATGATGAGTGACATTGACATCATACCAGAGGTAGGGCTGCACCATTCTGGATAAAATGAGAATCACAATTTTAATACTTAGAATTGAGAACACAGTTTGCCCCCCAACCTCCAATATACACGTTTACTGCACTCATTGATGTGATACAGAAGGTAACAAAACATGATGGCTCCTAATAGGACTAGCACATCCACTTTGGACAACAGAAAGTGAATGCTTCTCGTAACAGCCCTCATAAATCTGACACTGAACAGAAAAGCACACTTAGCCTAGTCAAACTAGTATGGGGTGGGGGGGCTCATAAAAACATGTTATGAGGTATCATCATATTGTGAATGTAAAGAGGATAGGGGTGCATTGGGGACATTTGTGAGGACAGTGCTGCCATGTTAGTGTGTGGGTTCTAGCATTTCCCCGTTCATCTAAATTAAAATATCGAATTAGAGTTACGAGATTGACGCCTCCCTCGTTTAACTGAAGAAATAACCTAGCCGAAGTAAATAAATGTCAGATCTACGGTTCGATTCCACAAGGATCTAACATAGGCCGAACTCAGAATTCATAACAGAAATCATTGCAAGATAAAACACAAGCGCAACGAAATATTACATGCCTATTTATATTTGTCTGAATAGTCTCTCACTTCAAGAGGCAGGATTGGAAACGGCACCTGAACAGCTGATCAAAAAGACAGTATAGTATTCAAACATTAATGTTAATTGGGGTCCCTACCAGCCCCTCCCCTCACTCAGCTCCTTGGCGCATTGTTAAAAGTTCTAGTGGGTGGAGTCAGGCTCAGCACTGGGGTGCAGTTTAGAGGTCTCCACGGTCGGGTCCAAGTTTGAGTGTTTGACTCGGATCTGGGTCGGGTCTGACATAAATGCTATGATTCGCTGACTCGCTCATGCTCACTCTCACTGTGTACATTTTACTTCCTGCTGCTCTGCGTCACGTGGTGTTACGCCGTCATTTGTTGATTGAGAAAGTAGGAGCGCTTGTTATGAAGCATCTGGTGACCCTAATGAAAATTTGGCAGAATCGTTTTCATGTCGAAGTGAGATCGCATAGAGGACTGGAGATTTCTTTTACGATTAATTGTGCAGCCCTACAGAGGGTTCACCATTAAACACTTGAGACAGCTTTCAAGAGCAGCTCGCAGCAGCAAAATAAGACATTTAACATGCCCACTCACACACTCCTTCTCCCACTTGATCTTGGTGTCTGCGACCACACCCTGCATACGCTGTTCCATGCGCCTCCTCTCCGACAGCTCCCTCTGGAGCCTTTGCTCCCGGGTCTCCAGCTCCTGCTGAAGGGAGCGCTTGTCCTCCTCATAGATGTTGGTGGTCTTCTGCAGGATGTCAATCTGAGAACAAGCATTTCACAACCATGGTTCAATGTAATTAATATGGAATACAGAAATATTCTGTCATTCAAAATGGAAACATGACTGCTAAGAGAAATATAATAATCTTTATCCCTTCCTACTTAATCATGTTTGTAAAGAAATAATGCAAGCTAACTAGTAAAGAGAAGAGAAAGTCAGGCACCTTGTATTCCAGCATTTTGGATTTCTTCTCCAAGCGCTCTATTTCAGACTTCTGGGTGGTGATAACTTTTTCCTTGTCACTGAGCTTGCCTCTCTGGTCATGGATGAATTTCTCCTTGGCTGCAAGATGGCCGTCGAACTGCTGTAGCATGCACTTCAGTGTGTTTGCTGTAGGATTGCATTGACATTTATATTATTAAAATAAAACTAAAAAAGTTATATAATAGCTACACATTTACAGCCATTTATGTTATTGCTTATGAGCACAGAGCATAAAGATTGATAAAGGTGTACTTGGCCTCCCTCCTCCTCTGCGTAAATGTGTTTAATAGGTTCGTACAGTTCTGGTTGATTTGTGTGGTCAGCAACTGGCGGATGTGAATCCTCCTCTGCAGAACCTCGATGAGGCGGGGCAGGGTCTGATCATCTGATGGGTCCACCACTTCACAGGACGGGAGGGGAGGAAGGCTGTCGATGTGCTGGCTGGACAGGCTATCTACAGCAGAACAAAGGATATGGAGGATAAGAGCAGCTAGGGCTGTCGCGATAACCGCAATACTGCAATACCGCGGGCGATGGCAAGGAACAGCCATTATCGCAATGTTTACATTTGCATTTGTTTTCCCCTTAATGAGCCTAGCCCATCGAATATGAGGTTTCATTTAGGGAACGTGAGATATTTAAGCGCACATTTCTCCCAGCCCCTTTGTAGCCTTTCGGAATGCATGTATTTACAACACTCTGACGTAACGCTTTACTACAGTTTTGCAGTAATCTGTTGTTTGGGCAGCATGTCTGCACCTAGCGCACCACTGATGTATTGGCAGTACAGAGTAATTATTTTGGGACATGTCTATCTATGCCAAATCTATGCCGAATGTGATTACATACCTACTGTCAGAACACCGGTGCGCTAAACTCGTAGCCGATATGTTGTTGCACAATCGATAACACAGCATACCGCGCTATTAAACCAACCTAAATCGCCGCATGGAAAATTCTCTAACCGTGACAGCCCTAAGAGCAGCTGTACTGTTGTTTAGTTGTTTCAGTGTAGAACACAAGACCTATGAAGTTGTTGTTTGTTTTACCAGTATTGTTGGAGTCTCCTTGCTCATCCAGGCGCTGAGAGAGCTCATCTCTGAAGGCCTGGTTCTTGTGTCTGCGCCCCGACGGGAGAACACAGATGGGCTGATCGACCGGTCGGGCCACTTCCACCTCCTGGGTCATCTCTGCAAAGCGCATCACCAGCTACCGCACGCGCACACAGACACACACCAGTACGTGTAGAACGCAATGAGGTACAGAACACGGCGCTTTATTTGTTTGGACAAATGTGTGAATTCATCCACACGATTATGGTATTGTATGGGGTCCTGAGGTAATATACTGTGTACTGAACATCCTACCATGGTTTCTTCATAGTCGTCTGCATTGGGATTCACACACACAATCATCCTGACTTTCCCTTCACCGTCAAAGTAGTTTTTGAACAGATGTGTCACTTTTGAGTCCCTGTACGGCACCATCTGTGTGAGAACAAAGGCAGTCATCACGTGACCACTCTGTACCCTACACAGCATGTTACACAATCGCCTCCATGCGAGACAAGGGAAGATGCTTTCAGAAAGCCAACCTTATTCGTTCCACACATCTGGTTCTCCCGCAAGACCTCTATACATGTGCGTAGTGTCATCAGAGACTGGTTAATGTTGCCTGCAAACGAAGGGTGCGGCCGGGGGGGTGAGATTGTAGACAGTGGTAATACATGCAGAAGAGAGTGTGCATAGAACTCAATATGGCGCTGACCTGCTTCACGGAGCCGGCTCCCCTCAGCTCTGGTTCTGCTGGTGCGTTCACTGCCTGCCAAGTCCACCAGACACAGCTGGCTAACATTCACCTGGTTCTTATCCTGCAGTTTGACCAAAGGAAGTCAGCACCAATGACCACAGATGAAACCTGCTGCTGTACACAGTACAGTGAAATCGAGTGGCTCCTCACCTGAAGAATGTGGTCCCCATCTGCATCAAGCGGTGCTTGGGCCAGCTTCACTATAAACACACTGTGGGAGCGACTGGACTCCCGGTTGAGCTGTGTATTGGCTATTCTTCTCTTCTTTTGACCTGGATGACAGCAAACCATTATTACACAGACATACTTCTCACTACTGTAGGAGTGGTGGTAGTCTCAGCCTCTTACGTCAATTAGCACTACGTCACATAAGTAACTGTGCTGAAGTGATGAACATCTGATACGTTTGGCTACTTTTCCATTACTAGTACCAGCTCAACTACTCTACTCGCCTCAGGGAGCTTTATCCATTGCATAGTAGCAGCTCTACTCAGTTGTACCTGGTCGCCATAGCAACGCCGCTGTTCAAACCACTCCTGCAGTATATCAGTAGTCATTTTTATTTTGGAACATGTTGGAAGGTCCTTCGGTAGTCGTGTGCAGCAAAGAATTCATTGACATCTTGGTCAACAAACATCTGCAATTCCTCAATTGAGTGCCATTTAATAAAAGGTAAATAAAAAGGCTGCTTCTGTAGTTTGCCGTACAGTATAATGTATGTGTTGCGCAATGATGAAGTGAAGATTTCATCCAATCAATAGGCCTAGTCTGCATTGTTGTCACATCACATTCTGGCATCGCCTCAGCTCGCTTGAAACCTCAACAGAGCAGGTACTAGACTTTACGTATAGGCTGGCTCTGCAGGAATAGAGTGGTGTAATATCAGCTCACTCTTAAAAGTTACATTGTTTTTATTTAAGTGGATTATGGTAAGATGCAGTTGTGAAATAAAGATATTTTCTATTAAATTCTGATTACAAATACATACACATATAAAGTAAGTTGTAGAATTGTACTTAAGCCTAGTCAAAAACGACTTCTTCCAGAATTAGTCAAAATGGTGAACATGGCGATGTCAGAAGTTAAATACAAAAGAAGCCAAGTGTAACAGGAAAAACGCTCACTCACCCTTCCAAAAGACCTCAAAAGCCTCTTCTGTGGATTTCACCTCAACCTCAGTACACCCAGCAACATACATGTTGTGGTTCTGATCTTCACGCAAGATCTTAGACTGAGGTGGCCTAAACAAAACCAAAAACACATACTTATGGTAAGTAGTTACTTTGATGTCACTCACCTTTGTAGGGGATGTCATCAAAAGTGCATACGGTTATTTTTTTAAGGTCACATTTTTAATAATATTCATAGTTAGTATTAGTAATAAAGCACAGGCCATTCAGGGATGCCTTTGCATGTCTACGAAGGGCAGAGCACCATTCCAAATAGCCACATAAACACAACAATCAGCCCGGGACTCAATATAGACAACTATTCATAGGTAGTTTATGCTACATACAGGGAAGATGAACTAGAAAATGAGAATGCATTAATGGGATATGAAGCACTATGACATGTAAGCTACAGCCATGGCTCAGCTAAGGTGTCATATTATAGAATGAAATACACTGGCCACATACACATACTCAGTGCTCTGTACAGGTGTGCCACCACCAAGCCACCTAATGAAAGACATGTGTATTGCAACATATCAACACAGAAATTAAAATGAGATATAATAAGCAACAACACATTGGAGATTCATTGCTTAATAGTAAACTTAACACAGGGTCAACAACAATAAGAATTATCTCAATGATGTAGTGTACAGCTAACATCTTCTACCAAAAATCACTTCACTCACTTTGGTCTGATGGGGTCAAATGGAGCATCTTCTAGGAGATCATAGATATAGTTGTTATATATCTCAATGTAGGACACAAAGACACTGTAAGAACTGTCTTCGTCCACGTTTTCAGACTTGCACGCGTCCTCCGGGCTGATCATGTCAGCAAACTCTGGGTCTGCCTTCTGCCTGAGAAGCAAACCCCAGAGACACATGTTGAACGCTAATCAGAGCTACACATGAACTGTATTCAGCCCCAATTTATTTAATTGTTTTGCCAATGGCTTAATACATCATCTGTAAGAAAGGTGATGTCATCATTACCTCGATGAGGGGGTTTTGGGCACAGACTGCTGACTCTCTCTCTTTTGTCTCTCCAGGAGAGCATCGACTTGGCTCTGAATCTCCATTCCATTTTTGTCATCAGTTGTGAACACCTAAGACAATTAAAAAAGAAAACACTCTATTGTTTTAACTGTAACATAGCAACAGATATTAGAATATATCCTAGTGAAATACTTACAAATCTCTTGGCCTGATAGAGGCCAATGCTGTTAAAAAGCATATCTAAGCAACGCGGGAGGAGTCCACCTTCACCTGGAGAGCCGGTCATGGTGAAAGTCTTACCGCTGCCTGTAACTCCATATGTGAACAGCAGACCTGTGGAGAAACATCACAATTCTGAGGAGAATATAACCCATCAGACTGAATAATGACATTATACACGTGGTCACTTACCATTCTTACAATGAATGAGGTCCTCCACTAAGGGCTTGGCAACCTCCTCAAACAACTCCATCTGACTAGTTTGAATTCCAAACACTTTTTTGAAACAGTACTGCATCTGATAAATGAAAAAAACATACATGAACAGTGTGTCCACAGCAGTGTGCTGTGTATTTCTTTATAATAATAATAATAATAATAATAATAATAATAATAATAACAACAACAACTTAAGAAGTGATTATGATCTACTTTTTTTTGGTGGCCTAATTAAGTAGATTGTCTAAATAACATGACTAAACAACATGCATAACGTATTATACCTCCTTGTAGTCCCCATTGCGGTTGGCTTTGAGGCCGTCAGGTGGGTGCAGCTGAATAGTAGTGCTACTGATCATCTCAATACAACACTCCTCATTCTCGGTTCCCGGGGGACGTATACGGCAGTATACCTACATCAACGAAATGCAGTACGTCCCAACATTTAAACTGATTTAACACAACAATGAACAGAAATGAGTATGGTTGTAGACAGCCACTCACTCCAACAGGATCTTTTTCAATGTTGTTTTTTTTTGGCCCTGGCCTCCGGGGAGTTTTTGCCTTTCTGCAAGTACGGTAATAAGAGGATTAAGACTCGCTAACTGACCATACGGTACAGTACAAAGTCAGCAGGCTAGTCTGGTATTTTTACCTATACGGTAACGGTACCGTGGTACAGTTGACAATCCGTGCAAACGTTGATAGGACCGTACCTACTTTTTATACATATCTGGTTTATAATCGAAAGTATTATCCAACTGTTCGTATTCATAGCATAACGACGTTTTACTCACGTCGTGCAAAAAGCGTTGTTGATAAGCTAACGTACCGTAACGTTCACTGCATGTACCACTACCGTAGTAGTTGCATTGCCATAAAGTACGGTAGCGTAGTTAAGTAGCTAAACTATACAGTACGGTACTGGACGGGAGCCATACGCAACGATAAATTTCAATAAACACATACCAATTTAGAACATTAGCATTGTGTATGTAACGCGATTTTATTATAACAAATGAAAATAACTATACTCACCCCGGTCTCTGCATTATTATTTTATTGTTCAGCTTTTTGGACACGTTACTTTCCTTCAAACAAGGCGCTCCTGTATTTGAAAATGTCCACTTTTGAAAACATGGTTTCGGTAGGGTGGTATTTGGGCCAATCAAAAGAGCAGAAAGAGCGCTCAGCCACGGAAGTCCCGCCTCAAATAAATTATATTATATTATATTATATTATATTATATTATATTATATTATATTATATTCAATGCAATTGTTCAACTGTGTATTGGTAAATAGTTAATTTGATCCATACATAATAAATAAAAACGAACTACAAAGCAGTCTTACTTTATATCATATTGAACTATACAGTATTCATAAATAACATTATTTAAAAACTTGATTTCACAAGACAGAAACTAGTGATGAAAATCAGTGCACTGCCTTAATTTTACAGAAATGTACTGTCAAGGCATTATACTTCCCACCTCCATCCAGTCTCCACAGGGATACATATATAGAAGTAGCCCCAACCAGAGCTGCACATAGCATTATAAACATGCCAAGATAAGGAAGGAGGAAGACTTAACGGATTCTGGAAGAAAAAGTAAAAATAATTTAAAAAATATGTGGTTGTGATGCTTTTAACAGTTACTTGCAGCACCAAATCTTGATTGTGTAAGTAGTATCACACAAATGAGACTCTTAAGAACTATCAAAGTCAAAGCCATTCCATTTCACAGAAGCCCCTTAATGGTATTGCTTTATAATCCCAAAGTGGTAGAGAAATTAGAAAACAAAGATCTCAGCCAGGAATATTCACTGATATAAAACACTGTATCATTACCCTGTGCCTAGGGTTTCGGGCACGTTTCATAAGACACATTACGTAGGCATTTCATATGAAAACAAACACTTCTTTAAATGTTCACGCTAGTTCCCTTCAAGTTATGCCCTTGTTTTAGGGTAATACATGCTAACTACCCCCCATGTAGCCTAACAGGCACCAATATTATAGTTCTTAAAGAGCATGGCCAATGATACTGAAAACGGGTCCCCATAAATTCAGTGGTCTTTTTTCCTCTAAATCACATACCATAATATCCCCACTCTATTCTTGCCTCCATGTGTTGGGAGGTGTCATGTGGTAATATGGAGGTCATCCTTCAGCCTTTGTGCAAGACATTTGATCATTAGTGGTAGCAGCCCTCGGAGGCTTTTCTCTCTTTGCTAACTGAGGATGAGAGTAGAGGTAGACTGAATAGGCCAATTATGACCAGATTAAGCAGCACACACAACAGTGCAGCTCCAAGGGTGTTGGCAACGCTGAGGGAGAAAGAGTGTGTGAGGAGCCACTGCCGTCGTGTTGTCATGTCCTGCTCAATGGCTTTCATCTGGAAGTGGGTGCCCATGACCCCGCACACATGGAACAACTGATGGCTGTGACCTGCAGAGGGAGCAGTTGCACCGTGGTTGAGAACAGAATGTGTCATGGTAGCTCATGTCTGAAATGCTGCAGATGATTAAATACTGTATTACAAACTGGTTTAAACAGATTGCAAAACAAGTAAATGGAAAAAAACAGTAGCACGCATTATTACGTCACATTACTTGAGTTATTAATTATTGGCTTGATTCTCAGCTATGTTACAGTAGAGTGGATTAACATGAGAATGAAGACAAACATAGACTATAGTCATACAACATGTATTAACTGCATTCCTGTGGCCTGTGTCTTACCTATGTAATCAAAGCTACCAGGGGCCAGGCGCTCAGGAAGGTGTGTGGCAAATAGAAAGCCAGTGAGGAAAGCCAGAGCAATGTGGTTGTAGTGGAGAATGTTGGTGTCGTTATTAGTACAGCCGTCCCCCTCACAAAAGAAAACCTGTGGAAACAGATACAGATTAGATATGTGGTTTTCTGCTTGAGGCACATCCTCACACAATACTAAGCTATAGCTGCTGATTATTACTAGTTTTGAAAAAGTCAATGACTACTTCTGGTCACATATATATATATATTGTTTTCAATAAACATGCTTTATAAATACATGAAAAAGCATTGAAAAATGTATATATATATAATTGCTAGTGCGATAAATGAAGTATATGTTGTCAGTATGATTTAATGTTGTGTCTATAAAGTTAGTTGAATTCAAGACATGCCTGCAATAATATCTATAAACATATAAATCAACGTAGCAAATCGGTTCTGAGATTGTGCCTTGAATGGATGTCTGTTTTCAGGTATGATGAGGATATACCCATTTTAATTTCACACCTACTTTTTACATTACAGTAATGTTAAAACTACTCACTGTTTTTATTCCCTGATATTATCTTTAAAACCAAGCAGGCCAGGACTCATAATAGTTAAACATCAAGCTGCACATTTGCTTTAAGCACACATGCTGTATATTAGATGTTATTGTTGTGTAAAGAAGATGTCATGTTATGAAGTCTGGTTCTGGTCGTACCCTATAGAACAAAGGAATGTTGTCAAAAAAGAAGGGGTAGGCAAAGGCAATGACACGGAGAAATTTTCCAAACTTCGGACTCTGGCATTCTGAGAATCTGAAATGCAAAAAAAAAGAAAAGAAAAGGGGAAATGGAATATGTCATCTATTCTTTGAAATCTAGCCTAATATAATTTATGCAGTACAGCCTTGGAAGAACAATCACTGTATTTGAGTGATAAAACAATGCACGTAAAATATTAGGTATATAAACATGAATCAAGTTAAGAAGGGCAGAACATATCACATTGTTATTACTAGTGGCTGAAATGTTTCAAGTGATTTACATTTCATGTCTCCATTTTAACATTTAGTCTAAGCTCTACATGATGCACACAGATTCTGCATTATATACAATAAAATATAAAATACTGTCACAGTGTTAAAAAATATGTCTAGCTGAAACAAGACTTGAGGTTTACTGTTTAGGAAATGTGTACAATAATTGTCTCTGGTTGACTCTAAAACTATTGAGTGAGCAATATTTAGATAGTGAGTGATATTGTGTGGTAGTCCCAAAAAATATAAATAGATACATTTTGTCAAATTTAAGATGATTAATGGTTAAACTTTGTCATTAACATTCAGATTTGATCAGAGGGAAAGGGAAAATGCTAGACAGCATAAGAACACTAATTGTAAATATTCTTTACCTGTTTACGATGTTGTGATTATACTGTAGAAATGGTAAGCCAAGCCTTAGCAGAAAGACAGTAGTTGAATGAAAGAAGAAGAATTATGAAGCAATATAGAGAAAGTGTCATCAGTGTAATCAGAATCATTCAAGATGAATGGCAAATTATTATGTGTTAATATACTGTATCTTTACAGTTACAAAGTTCACCTAAAACCTGAAAATACAACAATACATTGGGAACAGAAATAAAATATAAAATTATAAATTATTATAAAATTAGCGTGTGGAGTAGTAATCTGTGTTAAAATTACAATCTTCAACTGCATTATAGCGCCCCCACAAACCCTGAAAATACAGCCCAGCTGGTTTAGAAATAGAAACAACATTTAGTGTAAGAAGGGCACTCTGAGTTTTAATGCAAACAATAATGCTAGTGGGTTGAAAGCAGCAGAAATACCCATTGAGATATATCAGTTGTGTTTACTGAACAATATGTGGCAAATATTCAGTGTTGAGGTGAATTATTACATTAACCAATACTGACAACTATTATAATTAATTATAATTCCATATACAGTAAATCAAATTGGTACATGAAAGATAAGTAAAACTAATAATAGTTAGTAATAGTTAATAAAATACTAGAGGTATTTTTGTCTTTCTCGTAACATACCTTGAGTAGCAGGCAATGGAGGTGCAGAAGACTGTGTTGGCAACAGCAGTTGGGATATACAACTGGTGAAATATGCTCTTTACCCACTTGTCAGGGAAGACATATGCAGAGTATGTAATTGCAGATCCTGCAACATAATACATCTAATGTGTTATACAATATGTCATAGAATATTTAAAAACACACTTCAAAAGTACACTGTCGTGTGCCATTTGATGCAAGACGTGCAGAAACTGTGCCACTGATATTAACTATATGGTCAATGTACATTTAATTGATATATATTCTGCTTGATAGGATTAAGAGTTGTAACCGCATTTTAACATTGTTTTAATGATACTAAATGCAACACTGTGCTACAAGCATAAACAATTGCATTATAGTTTTAAACACTGTGGCAATTCCTGTGAATTAAGACAATCCACAGAATAACTAGAATATTATTAACAAATGTAAACATGTAAATAAATGAATGCCCATCAAAACGAAGAACCTTTAAAAAAGCTAGCTTTCATTTCAGCTCCTGAACCCTGGTGAAAAGTCACAGGTTTGACCTCACGGGTAGGGTTGCCTACCGAGGCTGTAGAAGCTGAGGGCACCGTAGTCAAAGAAGAAGCAGATGTGGCGAGCACGAGCTGACATGGTGCTGAAGGTGTGTGCGCAGCTAGAGGCCAGTGGGTACACACAGCAAGAGAGGAGGAAGACCACCAGAGGCCATATGAAGGGGTCCTGCCAAGCTGTCTGCACCAGGACTACTGTCAGCAGCTTCCATAGGAAGTACCTGTCAAGTGAGGCACACAGTGACAACACATAAAGTAGCAGCATGTATTGTATATATGCCAAGCAGGTCATAATAATTATGTGGCCATGTTCCCATAAAGGTCCCGTGTCAACGAATTTAAACACACTTTTTGACTATCAAATGTTGCCATAGGGGCTTTAACTCAGTCAGTAAAGATCTGTGGCCGTTATGCAACTGCTCTGCCGTCTTGTATAACACAACACCTTTTCCACCATGAGGTGTGTAATAATCAACTTCATATTACTAGAGATGGAACCTGTATTCATATGTGAAGATGTCTGGTCACGGATACTGTAAAAGTGTCATTATGTAAGGCCCATTATCTTGTTTTGTATTTCCCATGACAGACCTGAAAAATGTTAGCACTGAGGGGAACAAGGCTTGCACAGAACAAGAATATAGATCAAATAGTGTCACATCAGTTATAGATATGGTTTGGTATATTCAACTGAGCTACATTTATATCTAATTGTTGGCACCCTGTGTAGATGAGATTACCATATCAACAGGCTAAGACTTAGTGAACACTGGCTATTGTTCCCAAGTCTCTGTGCACCTCATTAACGCATCCATCTTACTGAATTTGTGCTTTCCCCAGTCTCTGTGCATAAAGAGCATCTCACAGGAGCCTTAAGCAGAGACAGGCTCATTAGGCAGCTAACAGCAGGTTTACACATACACTCTGGGACCTGCAATAAAAACACTGCTTGGCACCCATTCCTAGCACACATCTATTTATTTTATAATGCCTACCCGTGTGTACTGTATGTGGGCACAAATGGAAAATGCGCACGCACGCACACACGGCATTCATTCTTTAACGTTCTCACCCACACACGCACACGCACATGCACAAATACACACATACACATTCTGGATCTCTCTGGACACCCACCGTCACAGCAACTCTTCTCTCTGCAGAGAGGAAGTGGGTCGTGCATGGGACCAACAGACTAATGAGAATTAACAGCGACTCACTAAATGTCTACGGAAGTCACGCTACACAAATACTGTGCATACTTTACTTATGGAGGTACCGAGAGATAACAGCAGCATTTAAAATATGTATGCATTCATTTAACATCTTGGTTTCTGAGGACTGCTGGCATTATCTCAACATATTCTGCCTCTCAATAATCCAATAGCTGCCTGTTAATCCCTTCATTTTGATTTATTTCATCTTTTTGGCTTTCTTTATTTACCAGCTCACATCTGCAATGCTGGTCCATGTCTGACAAGTTACTTTCCCCCCAGAAATCTTGTGATTCACATGATCAGTAAATACTTCCATTGTTTTTGATAAACAGTCAATGGCAGTTGACTGAAAAAAAAAGAAAAAAAAGAAAAGATACATTCACTAAACACAGTAGCCAGAATATTTCATCCCAAATATTATCGTGGAAACTATACAGTCAGCAGTTTTACTAAAGATTTTTTTTTTATTTGATCTTCAAGACTAACTTGGCCAACTGGCAATGAGACCAATGGCTTGTTTTATAGACCAATGAGAGACAGAATCATTTTGTGATAGCAGGTAGTTAAACCTGTTAGCTATGATAATGCTGTTTGAATTCCAAACACACTTTCTCAAGAAGGAGCATGTGTTCCTTCTCACAAATTTAAATGTATTCCTAATGTAAATATTTACTCAAATGGTAATCATTAAAGGTATGCTAAGCAATGTTTTGGGACAGAGAAGGATTAGTTATGACAGGCAACACTTCATTGGTACAGAATGGGCTGTTTCACGAGATATAGGGACCTGGCTATAATACAACCAACAAAGACAATGCTGTATCTATGGTAGTGTATCACACTGTAGTAGTAGCCTCTCTACATTACACATGCAAACAAGTTTTTCAAGTGCTGCTAATTCAGCGGTTTGCCATTCGATGAACTGCCTGCATTCTGTTGAAAGGCATCTAGAGTATTTTTTCACAAAATTAGGATGTACAAGGGTTCAGTCATAGGTTTTTACTCTACTTGCAGCTATTATGCTGCGTTCCAGACTAGAGAATGACACAGGAGGGGATTTGCACTCCTGTCCCATTCCACTCCCACAAAAAATATCCTGTCCCCTATCACTTATCTTTCAAAACAATTCTTGTCCCGTGCCAATCGGAGAACAATTGCTCCTGTCCCGTCCTGTAAGACCTACGGCTGTATTTTAGCTGTGTGGGTTATAGACTAGCTTATAAACGTATATCTAGGCCTACATAATGGTTTAAAACAGAAAGTCAATGTTACTTTAACATAGATCTTTTTTCTTTGGCATTAAAATTATTTCAACATTAGAGTTGTTGTAGTAATTTGAACATGCGCTAGAGAGGTTGATAGTTTTGTAGACTAAGACGTCTGTACAATCTCTACAAACAACCGTAGTGCAGATCATAGGCGTAGATTTCAGGGGGGGTGCAGGGGATGTGTCCCCCTCAATATTTGAGGTGTATCCCCCCCCCCCCCAATAAAAACATGAAAGATGTGCTGGGGACGCCCGACGATATCGGAGAAGTAGCCCATATGCGTATTAAACTGCTCATTGAAGCGCTTGACATTGTAGTTTTGTCCTATGTTGGGGGGGCACATTGTGCACCCCATCCACACGGCTTCATGCCGTTCATGCTGAATTGTCTGGAACGCAACAATATATTCATAAATGGATATAAACCCTATACCCTACATTGGCATGGTATACTGAAATATAATGTAATCCTCAGTACTTGACTAAAAAAATGTAACCTTGAGACAACTGTATATAATATGTGGGATTGTTACATGATGAAGTAATTAAACTAGTTTTTGGCAAGGTACTGTATCTCCCAGTACTGTGTATGCATACATTAACATTTCAGCAGATTATTACATTTTGCATCCAATCGCCATTAGGTCCCGTGAATGAAAGCGGAATGTGAATCCAAATGACACAATCGCACACATGTACACTGCACACAACTACACACACCCCACGACAATATCAATGTATTACTCTCAGCCCTGCCCTGTCTGACCAGTAAATACACACTACAGAAACCAATTGTTTGTCTAACAGTTGACAGTGAAAAAAACACGTTACCATGCAGCAATACAAGCTTAACACGTTCATCAAGAATTCTCTATTATAAAGTTGAAAAAAAGATTTGCTAACACTGCAAACAATGGTTAGATATGTGCATAGTATAGATAGAGTTGATAAAATAAAGGGACTGTGAATCCCAAACACTGTTGACTATGCTTTATTGGGTGATGGAGATGGCTGAATTATTTATTTATTTATTTATTTATTTATTACATTTAAAAAATGAAAATAGTGTGAAAAATGCATTTTGTATTTGTTTGCAACTTCCAGCTGTAATGAATGAAAAGTAGCTTGGTCGACCTTACCAGGTGGGTAAAAAGTGAGTCCAGATGTTGAGCGTTTCATTGGTCAGTTGGAAGACACTCAGAATACAGTCAGTGGCTGAGCTGCGTGGATGTCTGTACCCAGAGATGATGCTATCCTCGTGGAAGACCTGCAGTCACAGATGCATCTCAGTGTACAGTGACTACTATGTAAAGCATGCTTCTAGAAGACTACAAGCTAGTACCAGAAACAGCAGGTCCTATTCCCCTGCTGCAGCTATCTACTCAAATATTACGTTATACTGTGGATAAAAAAAAAATCATGACAAACAATTTACAATGTAATTCCCTACTGTAAGTGATTATTATTACATTATTCAGTGTATTTCTACATGCTATATTCCCACGTTAAATGGGTTAAAATCAACAAGGACAGAGGAGAACTTACTTTGGGCACTTGGTTGATGGTAAAAACCCGTGGTAACCGGATCAGGCTGAGCATTGTAAGGGGAATATGTTGTTGCTGACTCAACGCACTGAGCTGAGCTTAAACTGAAGCAACTAGTCAGTGGTGCTGCTACAAGACTGTTGCTGTTGCCATGCCATAGGTAGGCCCACCCCTTCCACTTCATTCTCCCCACTCAGCCTGAATACTCACCTGGGCCCTTCCAACTCCACCCCTCCTTTCTCCTCCCTCTCAATTTTCTCCTCCTGTCAACGGTCAAACTTATGTGTCCTGCACACACGCACCCTCAGAGAATTTATATTTCCAAAGGTTTGATGAACCTCATTATATCATCAGACAGACAACAATCAATGCAAAGGTTTTACCTTTATTTGAATGGGCAATTGCTTTCCGAACAATAGCAATTACACAATCCTCTCACAAAGGGCTGAGAGCACAGCTCAACGAGCAGGTGTTAGGGATCATTCTCACTAATATTAGTGACACAATACAACCAAAAAAACAAAAACAGCTGGGACTGACACTAATGGACATGGCTAGCATTGTTAGCACCTAGCCATTTCCTTCTAAACACAGAAACACACAGGTAGCAGCAGCAGGCTTGACACATTTAACCTAGCTTCAAACTACATGTGCTATCTGAGTTTCACAGCCAGTCATGATAAGCCTCATATGAATGGAGGGTGGGAGAGACGGGCGCGAGGTTCCCCAGCAGAAAGGTAAACACTAAACAGAATCTCTTTCATGCTGCTTCTTATTCGCCTCATGTTTAACTGTGACTGTGTCACGCTAATAACAGCTGTCACGCCCATGGAGATGAGACAGCCAAATCATTGCCGCCTTGCTATCTTGTTCAAACTGGGAAACTATGAAAGCAAACATGTAGCCAGGGAATTGGGACGAGGAGGTGCGGTATTTGAAAATAAAATGTTTTGTACATGGTGGTTTGTTGATGATTTACCTTTCATTCAAGGTTTGTAATACAAACCTGTTCTAAACTGATTTACAGGAAAAGGATGTTAATGCTTGATGCCTGTTAACCATATACAATACAAACAATCTGTGTCCTACTGTTTAGACATACAGTGTTATCACTTATGTAAGATGTAAGCTTTCATAAAAATAAATCTTTGATTAGCCAACATGTGTTATGTTAACCATAACCACAATAAACCAGCACAATACAAACAAATGTATAATGGTAAATATTGAGTTACACCTTAGGGGACACCTTCTGTTCACTCTCAGAGGGATGAAGTCAGCATAAGTCATTACCAAAACAACAATGAAGGTTAAGGTGTGGAATTAACTTGGAGGAGAGTGTTGTCTCCATTGTACTGGTTAATATGTCAGTTATCAAACCACATAAAGAATTCACTGGCAGGTCAAGTGTGGCCAGCTATGTCCTAAGTGGTAACAAAATCAAGGTTAAGTGCCATCAATATCATATTCATTATGCATTGTTAGTAAAACATTATCAGCTGCAGTTAAAATCTATATAAATTATACAGATTTCTTTAAAGGGCTTTATAGTGTCAAACCACCACCACCACCCATTTCTAGGTGACTTTGTGAAAAAAAACTCCCGTCCGGAATAACCAGTGACACGTCATTCCATAAACATATTTATGTGACAATGTAGTCAGTGGAATTCTTGGGGACGGTGAGGAGAAGGGGTGGTTATGTAACATATAGCTCAGTATAGGTAGAAGTACCACCTCATACATGAATACAATAGTGTAATTAAACATGAAATAAACTGATTGTTAATGAAAATGCAGATTTACTATTCAGATCCAATTTTTAATTAAATATCACAAAATTTTCTTCTAAACAAGATTTGAACCCTAATACACAACTTTGGAATAAATCAAGTGACCACTGCAATAGTCTCTCAGTTTGACTATTTATACATTATTTTATTATGTTTATATATATATATATATATATATATATATATATACACAGTATATATATACACACTGTATATATATATATATATAT
>JAOEGT010029468.1:0-10132 GCA_025447795.1 Speoplatyrhinus poulsoni | reverse complement strand
GGAAGTTTGGGGTCCCTTGCTGAAGCTGCTGCCCCCGCGACCCGACTCCGGATAAGCGGGAGAGGATGGATGGATGAACTGACCTACTGTATGCGACAAAGTCAATGTGTGTGCGCATTATACGGTTTAATACGGTAGTTCCCGGAAATGCCATGAGTTTTTCGCAGCTGATAAGGACGTGGTTTTTCCGGCGAAAGGGGATTTTGCTGTAATAGGAGAAGTGTTTTTAATACTTAATAAACTATTGTTTATTTCTTCCAATACGATGCTTTTATACCCAAGGACATTCCTTGTTTGCCAATGAAACATTCGTGTTTTCGCCCTGAAGAAACTGCAAATGTTCGCGTGTTCTGACGAATGTGTTTGCTGCCTAGCCCAGAATCGATTGGAGAAACAATGCGGGCCTAGCTAGCGGCTAACGTTAGCGACTGGTGGTGGGGTTCTCTGTTAGTCTGCTTCACTGCAGTGGGATTTAAACCTATGTTGGGACCATTTCTCGACACAACGAGGATACACATGCCGGTATGTTATCGTAATTTATTATTTTGTTCCTTTTTTCAGCTACTTTTTAGTAAACTATTCTCACCATGTGACGTGTGGCCTCTTCATATGTTTTATGACGTTAAGTTACGGTTATTTCTGTGAGCTAAGGCTTTACACCCGTTAGCATGTTAGCTTGTTAGCTTGTTGGTAGTAACGCTGCTGTCTATGCCAGCAACCAGTACGGTAACCAGCAAATTACAGTTGCCATTAAGATAGGTTTACAAGACTGTCTGTATATGTTTACGACATGATGTATATGTTATTGTGTATTGTATTTAGGTGTATATAAGTTTTTGATGGGCAGATTTATGGGTAATGATAAAATAAATAAAATATGGATCAAATGTATACATCCTTAATGGTTCCTTAGTATAATGACTTTATTTGAGATGATTTATATTATAATTTGGCTCCTACTGTAAGTGAACCCGGAACTGGAGCGTAATGGTCTGAAAGCTGCTTTCACGTTGGTAGCCTATCTGTTGTAATACAAATTATGGGTACCCAAAATAGTACAGTAATATCGTACTAATGTCATGTGGTGTACCGTAACATGGAAAAACATAAATATTAGTGGATAATTTTGATTTGTATCTTTGTCTGCGCTGAATGAACATCACAACTCACAGGTGTCTTAGAAACGTCACTCTTCAGACACAAGTGCCATTCATTAGAGATGCGTTTAGGGATTCTGGAGACAAATTGTTGAACTCTATCTAAACATAAACACCTCTCCCTTCAATGCCATAGGGTGATACATATGGCATTGATTGTGTTGCGGTCTGCACCACTTTCTTTGCGTTTCCATTTGCAGAGCCAGTGCTGTGTAGAAAAGCATTTTTTTAAGGGCAGCTAGCAGACACTTAAAAAAAAAAAACGTATAAAAAATGTATTGGATTATTATTTAAAAAATCATAATCTGAAAGAAGATATCAGACCATAGAAGGGAGTATTTGACAGTGTATTTGTTTACAATCTCTGATTCATCCAGGGACATTTACCTCTTGTGCCTCTTCATACATACTGTGGTTATTATAGATTGGACCTTAGTTTGGAAAAAATGTATATGGTAGTCAACGGCGAGAATAAAATAATTTTTAGATCCCGTTTGCTTTGTGACACGAAGCACACATATGTTTGACTATTTAAAAGGAAATTATTAGAGTAAAGATAGTCTGTTTGTCGTGCAATTGTTGAAGTATAAGACTGTGAAAATATGTCATCAGTAAGACTACAAGCCCGTGTTGCGTAAAGCCTAGTTTATACTTGACGGAGTCGCGACGGCGCGTGCCAAAAATTACACCAAATTTGTAGTTGCGGCCTGGAGCGTTGTCCCTGCGTGCCTGTCGTGAGCCATGCACCTCAGATTTTTTGTGTCTGGCGCGGACTGCGTGTTGGGTCTTCTACATATAATATAATGCAAAGACCCTGCTGAACGCGGAAATAGATTTGGACAAAGCAACTATTGTGAACCACAGTTGTGAATATTTAAAGAAAATGCATTGACAAGTTGCCATGCTTAACAGCTAAATACTGCAGAATTAAAACATAAAATAGCCTATTTTTGTTGCTGTGCGAAGGTCGGAAACCTCACGTTCAAAAGAATAGATCAGCAGAGAAACTGTTGCGAACCACAGTGAATATTTTAAGAATAGGCATTGACTAATTGCCATGCTTAACAACTAAATACTGCAGAATTAAAACACAAATTAGCCTATTTCTGTTGCTGTGCAAAGGTTGGAAACTAGGGCTGTCCCGAATACAATTTCACAGGTTTTGAATACTTGATGGTATTTCCGAACCAGTATTCGAATACTCTCTCAAAAACACCATTAAAAACGAATAAAAAGTAGTCTTCGATTCCTAGCTTCGCATGCGCTCAAAATGGCCACTTTGACACGTCAATTGAGCCAGTCAGAGCTGTCAAATAGCATATACCTCCAGTATTGGCCAATAAGTGTGTTGAATGAATAGCCTTGCTCTCTTCTTACAAACGGAGCCAACTGCAATCAATTGTGTTGATGACAGTGTACAGCAGGAAATTGCATTTCAACATGTGGGATATATGGAGACAGTAGGGATTAATGGGAAACCATGCATGCATAATGTGAAAAAAACCAAATACTCGAATCCCAATATTTAAATCGAATACATACCCAACAAACGAATACCCCAATAATCGAATATTTGGGGCCAGTCCTATCGAAAACATATCCCTTTATGTCTGTAAAATGTGCACTTCTAATTAGAGGCTGGTAAATTTTAATAAAAAGCAATGCCTAGTTGGAATTTTTTTTAGCCTGATCGATGAAGCCATATTAAAACATAAGTAATATAGCCTAGATAGTAAACTGCCCGTTCTAATATTGACATGTCACGTCTGTAGGCTATGTGCATTTATCTAGAGTAGAGGTTTATTAAAATGTTTTCAACATTGTCCTACTATAATATCCAGTCTGATTCGACTATAAACCCAAGATAAACTTTATTTAAAAGCTGGTGAACAGCAACGATGTAGGCTAGAATACACTCCTGACTTTAAAATAAATAGAATTTCGGTTCTGCTAGTCGGTTCCAAAGTGTGTGTGTATGTATGTGTGTGTGTGCGTGTGTGTGTGTGTGTATATATATGTAAGTGTGTGTGTGTGTGTGTATATGTGCGTGTGTGTATATATGTGTATATATACATACATATATAATACATACATACACACACTAGTAGGGATGCACCAATCTGGAATTTTGTTTGGCCGATACCGATTGACTTTCAGTCTGCAAAATCGACCGATACGATTATATATTTTTTTAGATATATTATTCGTAAATGTAAGAATTGTTTGCTTTGGAAATTTTTTTACTCAGTTATTTTTTTCTCTCTACCTGCAAGTCATGCACCTATGTAAACAGCGCAATCATGGCTAATATAATTTTGTGCTCAAAATTTTTTTTTGTGAAGTATAACAGTTATGTCGTAAATCATAAAATATGATTCATATCTCTTTTTTTTTTTTTTTTTACAAAATTATTTGTAACATTGAGTATATACACAACATAGTTCGAAGTAGGCCTGGGATGGGATAACATTTATTACTTTTTTTTAGTATTCTGATTAGTCCCGGTATCCACTCATGTCCAACCATTTACAGTCTTGCCGGCTTCGGGTCGGTGAGAGTTTAGGCTACAGTCTGTGCGGTAACATGTACAACATTACATTAAATACAATGAAAGCTGTCCAAGTGGATGTATTTTATTATGCATGCTGCTGAGTCGGAACCGCGGTGCACGTTGAGCGCTGGCCCACAGCCCACCAGCGTGCTGCTCCCATAGGTTGCTCCCCGCGGCCGATGATCATTCAAAAACTGTCTCTGTGCCCTCTCAGATCCACAATTCCACATACAAGAGCCGCGTTTCGAAGTCTGTACGAAACTTGTGCAGGAAGGAGGTTTTGTGTTGCTGGTTCTGGAATATACTTTTGATAATGCATGCGATATTCCATATTGTCATGACAAAAAGTGATCGCCCAATAGAAAGCGGCACCCGGAAGGAACCACATAATGCTGCCGGCAGCCCGGTCAATTTTAGAGACGCTTGGGAAACGGACCAAAGAATGTAACATTGACTTTGAAGAGTGTACACTCCAAACACAGGATTCATCTTCATGGTGATGTGGTGAGATTATGCAGCCTATGAGTTTGGAAATAAATGATCTACTGAAAAGGAACATGATTAAGTGTTTTTTTTTATGGTGAATGTGACCACAAGTGTATTAGTTTACAATAGCTGACATGCCTTTTAAAGGTTTCTTCACCCACGTTGAATGTGTGTTCTGGTCTCTTCTGTCTGTCTTTGGTCTTTCTAGATATGAGCTCCCGGTTGCAGGTGTTTTCCCCCCCCTCCATCTCCTCCAGTGCCTTCTGCCGCGTCAAGAAGATGAAGGTGGAGAGCGTCTGGGACGTGTCCACCAGCGACGCCTACGCCGGCTCTGTGGCGGGCCAGGCAGCGGCTGCGTACTTCACGCCGGCCATGGCCGTGCCCCCATTCGCCCCCTCGCTGGTCTTCCCCTCCGCCGCAACCGGCTCCCGGGGCCAAGTGGTGGTGCGCGCGGCCGACAGCACGGGCAACAACGGCCCCCGCGGCTCCAGCCGGCGCCACGGCGACCAGTCCTCGTCTACCGGCCACGGCAGCCAGGTCCGCGGCGAGGCGGCGGCGAGGGGCGGCGCCCACCGGCACGGGCAGAAGAGGAAGCTGGAGGAGGCCGCCGTCACCACCGAGGGCAGCGGCTGCGGCAGCGTTCAGATCCTGGAGGAGCTGTCGGCGCCCGCGGCCGCTTACTCCACCCGCACGGGCGGAGGAGGGGGGGGCACCGGCCAGTCCATCCCCCACTCCGCGACCACCACCAAGAGCAGCAGCTCCAATGGCGAGGGCGACTACCAGCTGGTGCAGCATGAGATCCTGTGCTCCGTCTCCTGCAGCTATGAGGTGCTGGAGTTCCTGGGCAGGGGCACCTTTGGACAGGTGGCCAAGTGCTGGAAGAGGGGCACCAATGAGATCGTGGCCATCAAGATCCTCAAGAACCACCCCTCCTACGCCCGCCAGGGTCAGATTGAGGTGATTTCTTTTGGGGAGGTGAATGTTGACGTGGTGGTGGTGGTGGGAAGAAGGTGAAGATGAGGTGGCGTTTGACAGACGGGGTACAGACACACACACTGAGGACCCTTTTAGTTTGGTTCAGTCAGAGAGGGCTGTGCGATTGATCGAAATGTTATCGAGTTCAATATCGTCTCCTAACCATTACAAAATCAATTAATCCATACATCCATCCATTCCTCAGCCGCTTATCCAGAGTCCGGTCGCGGCTATACAAAATCAATATAATCGAGTATTCGTCACATTACTTTTCGCATTTAAAAACTCTTGTCTTGTGTTCTGAGTGACATGCACACTTTCGCCCCTCCCGGAGTGAGAGTGACAGATCAACGGGAAAAGAATTAAAGGCAGGGTCGGTCATTCTTGTGAAAGCTTGCTAACTGTGAGCGCTATATTCAAAACAGTATCGCTATGCGGCCTGAATTAAAGGCAGGGTTGGTCATTCTTGAGAAAGCTTGCTAACTGTGAGCGCTATATTCAAAACAGTATCTCTCCGCTGCCTCACGCATCGACAGGCATTGTGAAGCAAAGCATGGTGCTGCGATTGTTGTGGTGAGGGGTGTTAGCCACTTTGTTTATGTTCCCATTTATGGAGCCAGGGCTGTGTAGAAGTACCAGATTATTTTTAGAGCTAGTGAAATGCAAGGAGATATCTGTTGAATTTGAGGTGTAGCTTACATTTAGCTTGCAATATATGACTACTTTTTAATGTTTAAAATATAACTGATGGCGTGAGACGGTCTCATGTTCTCGGTGTTATCCCTCAGGTTGGCATCCTCAATCGCCTGAGCGCGGAGAACGCAGACGAGTACAACTTTGTGCGTTCGTACGAGTGCTTCCAGCACAAGGGGCACACCTGCCTGGTGTTCGAGATGCTGGAGCAGAACCTGTATGACTTCCTCAAGCACAGCAAGTTCAGCCCACTTCCTCTCCGCCACATCAGACCCATTCTGCAACAGGTTGGCCAATGTCACGTGGTGTAAAGCAGAGCCATGCAAAGAGAGAGTTACGCCTACGGTCACACGGTCCATGGAGGGCAAAACAGTTCCAGGAAGTGCTTTGTTGGCAATATGAATCGATAGATATATACATTATACACACATTCAGATGGATAACTTCATTTTTTGGTAATTATGAATGAATGCAACGATTTACATCTACAATATAATTTATAGGGTACTTTAAGTATATGCGGCTAACTTCAGGGAACTGTTTTGAGGCTCCACGATCCGCCATTGTTGTGGGAAAAAAAAAAAGGTCCATTGGAGTTGACGCATCTCTCTTTACATGGCTCTGGTGTAAAGAGAGTTGACGCAACTCTCTTTACATGGCTCTGGTGTAAAGCCTTCCTCCTCCGGGCTCTAGGGTTGCCGTTAAGTGTAACCCGGGTGTTTCCGTTGGTAGGTGGCCACTGCTTTAATGAAGCTGAAGAGCCTGGGCCTGATCCATGCGGATCTGAAGCCTGAGAACATCATGCTGGTGGACCCGCTCAGACAACCCTACAGAGTGAAGGTCATTGACTTTGGCTCGGCCAGTCACGTGTCCAAGGCAGTCTGCTCCACCTACCTGCAGTCCAGATACTACAGGTGTGCTGTGGCCCTCAGAAGGGCTTTATGTGTCTCTTGCATGGCTTTTATAGTTTAATTTATTTAGTTATTATAATTGTTTTTTTTTTTTTTACTTTATATCATCTTTTATATCATGGTTTTCAAATGTATTTTATGAAGCATGTACGTCCATGTAATATCTTTATTCTAAAGCACTAAGCTTCATCTCCTGTATTAAATGTGCTAAATATATATATAGATATATATAGATTATTATTATAATTAATAATTAAAAAAATTACATATTTTTAAATGCGTTTTCTGGTAAAACGGTTTAATCATAAATGTTGGTGTGCTGCATACAGCTTCTTCAGCTGCCTGTTCTGTATTGTTTGGGTATCCAACATGATAATACTGTACAGATTGAACCATTTTGGTTAATGTTTGTTGTGCCATGTCTACAGTACTGTGTCTTACGCATCCTGTTTGACGCCATAGGGCTCCAGAGATCATCTTAGGCCTGCCGTTCTGCGAGGCCATTGACATGTGGTCCTTAGGCTGTGTGATTGCAGAGCTCTTCCTGGGTTGGCCCCTGTACCCCGGGGCCTCAGAGTACGACCAGGTTGGTACCACATGCACGGTAACTGCCCTCTCTTGGATGTGTTTTTGGAGCTGTCAACTCAATGTTTGGCCTGAACTGTGATTAAACACATCATTCCTGCCATTTATATTGACACAATTATAATTTTTACAAAACTTGTGTTTATTGGTAACGCAGGTTTTATTTATATCTGTTTAACATGGCCCTTGATAACTTACAAGTGTACTTTTGGAACACTTGTACATGAAAGTGTTGAAGGTATGGTCAGTCATTCTTGCTAACTTCTAGCTTAAATCACAACGGTGTCGCTCCGCGGTCCTCCGCACAGAACGGTAAGATAGCGAAATTCAAGGATATATTTGGTGAATTTAACAAAGTGTATTTACTTTAGCTTGCAATAACTGATTTTACCTTTTGTGGGGGAGGGGCTGAGGGAGCCCCTACCCTCCCTCAGCTCAATGATTACTCAAAATTGTGCAGTGGGTGGAGTCCAGCTCAGGGCTTGGGATGGAGATGATGATAAATGATGGGGAAAATTTTTTTTTTTTGTTGTATTGTTCCTCTCTGGAACAATACAACAATGCTAGCAGCTGCTAACACATCTCCTGTGGCTTCTTGTACAGATCCGCTACATTTCCCAGACCCAGGGCCTGCCAGCAGAGTACCTGCTAAGCGCTGGCACAAAGACCAGCCGCTTCTTCAACAGAGGCCCGGACTCCAGCTACCCGCTCTGGAGGCTGAAGGTACGGCGAGTATGTTATCCGCCTGTTTTGTATGGAGTTGTTCAGTGTGTAATGCTGTCATTTACTACTAGGGTTGTAAGAAAATATCAATACACACCGGAGTATCGCAATATTACGTTGCACAATACTTTATAGATTCTCTAAAACATGAGAAGTGCTTCTTTTTTCTTTTTTTTTTTTTACTCAATTTATTAGTAAAATAATTTCCATCTTCAGTCCCTGAGTAAGTTTACATGGGTGTTATTTTTTTGCAGCGGCGCCACACAATAGCATTGCTCTAAGTTTATCACAAATGTGAAATTGCGATGTATTGCCTTGCTTACATAAAGCAGAAGCCCAGAGCATTTTGATCAAACGAACAAGATGCCCATATATGCACGGTGTAACCTAACGTGCAGATATGGATGCCTGCTGGGGACCCCATGCTGGGTGTGCCCATCGGGGACCCAGAGAGGGGCCCAAAAGCATATTTGATCAATCGTAGGATGTACCGCATGAAGCCTATTTCAAATGAATGGGAACATCTCACAGAGCACAGAATGGCCCATGCCAGACAGTTTATCCACAGGAAAGGGTCTGCCAGACACCCCTAAATGTGAACCCCAGCCCCAATGTCCAGTATCTTAGAATTGACCTAGAGTCAATATTGAAACTACCACTTGAAACCATTTTGGGATTAATTGGGTACAAATTCTAATACCAGACAAATTACTTGCTGCTTAGGGCCCGGGAAATGCACAACCCTATTTGACCCCCCCAATTTGACCTTGATCAATCATAGGAGGTACCGCATGAAACCTATTTCAATAAATGGGCACATCTCACACAGAATGGACGAGCTTCTCTTAACAGTATCGCAATATATATCGAATCATGGCCCAGTGTCATGTCGTCAGATTCTTGCCAACACACTTGCCCTATTTACTACAGAGACTGATGTGTATTATTGTATTTCACTATATTATAAGTGGTGGTGATGATGATAACAATTAATAATTTATTAATAACACAAAATGATCCTACACCTACTAATTATTGTTAACACTAGTATGTGTTTATTCTTCCAGACTCCATCAGAGCATGAGGTAGAAATGGGCATCAAGTCCAAGGAGGCCAGAAAATACATATTCAATTGTCTGGATGATATGATGCAGGTATTTGGCTGTCAGTGCAATGCTGCCACACTGTAAAACCTGTACACACACCACGTCATTGGCTTCTGCTGGGTTTGTGTCGCAGGTCAATCTTTCGTCTCACTTGGAGGGGACGGACATGTTGGCAGAGAAGGCTGACCGGCGGGAGTTCATTGACCTCCTGAAGCGGATGCTCCGATTGGATGCTGATAAGAGGATAACGCCCACAAAAACTCTGGGACACCCCTTTGTCACAATGAGCCACCTCATGGATTACCCCCACAGTTCTCAGTAAGTGGGGGGGACCATGGATTATTGCATATAGTGTATTGTATTTATACATTTTAGTCTGTTTGGGTGGTCCTATGACTAGTCAAAAGTTTGCACTGTCTACTATGACTTAAAAAAACACATTTTGTATCACGATACTGTATTGCTTTCCAGCTCCTATTATATAAAAATGTATAGAACTTTTTTAAACACTGGGAAAATATGCGGAGTGAGAAATAAAAATACAATATGACATTTATTATGAATACAACATGAATAGAACATAAAATATTATTTTTGTATTGTGACCCATGTATCCCCAGCACTCATGAAAACGCTACTGTGTTTTATTTACACAAAATAATAAAAACAATTATTTCATACATAGGGCTGTCGCTGTGAAGAAAATGTCCTTGCGGTGATTAAGGGTGCCCCAATACCGCGGTCTGCGGTATCGCCGTTTTTGTTTTGAATGGTCAAGTTCGTTGCGCAGAGCTTCCGAAATGGTGTGATTCAGGGTCATTTATAGACAACGTGATCTCGGTCCGTGGTGAGACAATTGTGCAACATCATAAGCTTTCTACCAGTTTAGTAGGCCTACTAGTTATCACGTGTAACTTTGTCCGGCAGATGTTGGGCCAAAATATC
>JAOEGT010029446.1:0-10132 GCA_025447795.1 Speoplatyrhinus poulsoni | reverse complement strand
CTATATATACTACACCCCCCCCCCCCCCCCTCCCCGCCCCCGCCCTCATGCATCACTCCATTTGCAGAGCGGAGGTTGGGGTTGTTAATAGCCCATATGGCCTCGTCATATGCTGCCAATGAATTCTAATGACAGGGGCTTGGCGGTGTGCAGGGTCTTCTCTGCACACGCCAAGACCGTGGTCTTTCATCGTCTACATTGAGGCTTAGTTATATATATTTTTTCTATTTATTTGGAGCATTACTGCTTGTCTTTCCATTGATTTGATCTAGGAAACAGGCCCCATTACTGATCAGTGGTTAAACATTTTTACAGATTTGCTTGTGTTTGATACAATTGGGTGTTGATGCTGTTTTGCAAAGCCAACAAAGCTGCTTGACACATTGTCTTTTGTATACAGTGCTTTCCAACTCAAAATATATGAAATGTACACAGTATAATAATCTAATAGATAGAAAATAGAAAAAGAAATGCTCTGCAAATGCTTTCATGCTTTTACATTTATTTTACAGGTGCAAAGATGTCTAATCTAATCGTGAGTTGTATTTGGTTGCACTAGAGCAGTGGCTGTTGTATTATTCGGCAGGACAATTGCTACCTTCATTACTGGTTTACTGTGTATGATGTTAAACTGCTCCAGCAATTGCAGTGCCTTCTTGAGTACAAATTTAGTAAGCCATATATCTAAACTAGCTATTCTGGCCTTTAGAGTCCTTTTAAAAGCACAGATATCTGCTGTGGCTCAGCCACAAATAACTCAGCGGAAACTCTTTTATTGGAAATCCATAGCTAAGATAACAAGAGTTTTAGTTTTTTTTTGCTTTATTTAGAGAGAGTTTGCAAAAAAATGTATCTTCGTGCAGTACCTGTACTTCACCGCTATCCATGCTTTGATATTTAATTAAAGGTATAGTATGAGATTGTAAGATAATAAACTTTTTGAGAAATTCACCATATATGTGTATATATATTGGGGACTGTGTTGGTGTCATTACATGTAGTTTATTATTTATTGACCGAGAGCCCAATTTAATTTTGTCTGTACCTGCACTGACCACACACAAACGTCAGACATCACCGCTCTGAGTGCATCGCAATCCTTCTGTGTGAATTATATATTATGGGCTACCGGTTAAGTTGGGGATTGTGTTCGTGTCATTACATGTAGCCTATTGTTTATTGGCCAAGAGCCAGTGTTTACGAATTATACCAAGTAAACGCTGAGCGATTGCTTGCGTTATCATGTCCTCTGCACCTGCACTCACCACCACACACATCTTTGACGCTACCTTGCTCTAACAGGAACGTCTCAAGGTCAACCCAAGCAGGCTAGAAGCCTTCACGTCACGTTATAAAGTGAAACGTTATAGCATAATACGCGATGCTGGTTATTTTTCTGGTGTGGTCGCAACCCTTCTGTGTGAGTTATGGAAGGATATATCCGAATACATTTAAAGTGAGGTAGTACTTTACTAATAAAATGTGAGTGAGTATCCTCTCCTTTATATACTTTATATACTGTATATAATGGATTATACTCACTTA
Source organism: Speoplatyrhinus poulsoni (assembly GCA_025447795.1). Lineage (NCBI taxonomy): Eukaryota > Metazoa > Chordata > Actinopteri > Percopsiformes > Amblyopsidae > Speoplatyrhinus > Speoplatyrhinus poulsoni. The sequence goes on along the minus strand of JAOEGT010029446.1, from coordinate 8,587 downwards.
TATACCTACGATTATAATTATAAACAATGTGATTTATTTATGTCTCAGTAGTTTCCACTTACCTTTGCATTTCATAGTTCCAGATGTCCCAGAATGTCTCTGCTGTAGCATTTACAGTAGGTCCAATGTATTCATAAATGCTGATATTCTGTGTTACAGAACATGATTAATTGGTACCCGGTAATTATGAATTAACCCCCGTGCATCAATTACTTTCTGTGATTAGGGGACCCTAATTGGCAACCATTTTGGATTTATATTAGCGAGGGTGCAGTTATCATGGTATTGGCCAGAGGAGAGGAGGCAAGGGAGTCTAGAAAGACATAGATTATGAGAGATGACAATGTAGGGATCCTGGGGAGAGCAGGAAATGAGGGTAACAGACTTCCTGTAAGAGGAAAGCTTTTGAGACGTGATAAAAAGCATACGGAATGGACAGAGAAGACGTTATTGAGTGAGGGGGTTTGAGGAGGATGAAGATTACAGCCATGGGGACTAATCAAACGGTTACCTGACAGACTGTTATCCAAAGCATTTGACCTCCAATCAACCTTGGCTTTATTCAACCTGTCTGCTGTTATTGCAGGTAGGAAGAGAGTATGGGTATTTTAGGTGGATTACAATACCTAAAATATATTTCAAGTCAAGATAAAGCATTTTCCGCAAAGGAATTTGAATAAGACTACAGCTTCATTAATGTTTCATCATTAAATCTTTGTATTTATATAATGACTTAATGTTATTTAGTTATATTATTGTAAACATCAAATTTTAATTAACAGAGCTTCCATTTTATGCCACAATCATTACAAACCTTTTTTTTTTTCTAAATTAGTAAGACTTTTTCAGATTTACAGTATGAAACCTGACCAAGTAAGCAAGCGGCTATCATCGAGGTATATATAAATATAAGAGCAGACGTTCTTATAGCTATTGTTTCATTATTATACGGTATATATGCCTAAAAAGAGCATGTTTCAATACATGGTCATTTGAAACACATACATATCCAAATTCACGATACACACGCAGACATATACTTACCACAAGACACACACGCTTGTGTTGTGTATTTCTCAGCAGTGTGTGGCCTGCAGGTTTGTTAAACAGCTAGCTGTTAAGTGTGTGTTGACTGTGAACCCTAGACAGCCTTTGTAAATCATTTAGCCTTCCACTCTACCCTGTGTGTGTGTGCGTGTGTGTGTGTGTGCATTGAGAAATGTAGCGTGGCAACATTGCCTCCAGATGGCTAGCATGGCGGATTTTGCCTGCAGAGTTTACCTCCTACTGTGTGTTTTGTGTGTGCGCCGGTTTCTTAATACTAAATCCACACACACACACACACACACACACTATGAAACAAGAGGTTTGTCCAGTAACATAAAATACTTTTAATTAACAATAAAATAAAAAATTAAGTTAGATTCATACAATTTCCCCCATAAAAGTATTCTATTTGATCACCCATCTAGGTCTACTGTTATGGGGTAAAATCAAATGAGCCTAACTGAGGCTTTTATTTTATATAAATGATCTTCTTTGCGAGGGTTCCTATAACCCACATCTATTGTGAGAATTCATTAGCCTCATTCATTGAGAACATCTCGACCACTCAAGTCAGGTTTGACACATTACAGTACCTTTTCACATACGGTCACTTTTGAGTGTCCACTAGACTGCTGACACAATTCATACTAAATGTCTCTTATAAGTAATTGATTCTATGCCCTTTTTGCTCTCAATGTTAATAGCATTCCGTCCGTTGGCTGTGTCCTGAACTATTTTAAAGCTGCTATTGTTCAATATGTTAAAGGATCCAGGTCTCCTTTTCGTTTAAGGAACGCCCTATTTCTAACATATTCTCTGTGCTCTCTATGTTCAGTGTGCCTATCATAAACATGTTTTATGCCAAGTATATATTGGGACCAAGCCCAATCAGGATCGCTTTGCAGAATTTTGACCACTGCTTACAGTTTACAGAAAGTTCAAAGGTTCACTTCTTGCTAGATGTGAGCTTAGCAGTCTTCACAATCTATACTGCAGGTTGAACGTCGAAAGTTTGCAGAGTGTGTACAGAATACAGTACAGGCTCCGCACAAAGGCTGAGACACATCTGCAGATATATAGCATCCTTCTGCATGGTTTGCATTTGAATTAACAGCAAGCAGCGGATAATTAACACCATGATGTGTAGATGTCCCGTCTTCTCCTCAAATAGCAGTGAGTTAGTCTCTATCTATGTACAGCATTGTAGAGTGTTGGAGATGCACTCAGTGCTTGACCACAGAGTCTGCATCTGCCAATGTCATACTGTGATTTGTAATCTCTATTCACCCCTTGTTAAGTGCTCATGTCGGTGTGTTTACACTGGTGCCATTACACCTGCTTATATAAAGTGACATTATAGTATTTTTGATTGCACTTCATTTTGATATAGTTATATGAGTTATATCTCAGCAGCACCTCTTAGGATATTCTGCACTTAATTATTAATATATCCTACATTGTCTGTTGAATATACAGTTCTATTTATTATGCTTATGTAATTTATCAGAAACTTTTATTGTATACAATAAAACAAAACAAAAAAAAGGGGCATATTTGTTCGAATGTGTTTGCATGTAGGCCGACTCAAGGACTTTAACCCTGAGCTGGTTGTGATATCACTTTGGGTCCACCAGCCAATTGTGGAGCCAGAAAATGGACAATGCTGCATCTCAGAATGCATTTACAGTACACAGACAAGTCAAATAGTCAAATATTCTTTTCGAAATGTTAATTTAAATATATGTGTTAATTTTGGCACACTGTTTTATGTTTAGTCTTAGTCACTTTTAATCAACTAAACTGTGAGGGTTGCCTGACGTCATTATTTGTTTCATATTTTGAATGGAAGAATGACTTCCTGGTTTTCTGTTATGAAATACTTTAAACTGACTTGAACTAAGTGGAATTTCAATTTGCAATAAAGTCATTTAGCAGACACGTATCCAAAGCGACTGAGTACAAACACAAGAATAATGTGGGTTAGGGAAAACAACTACATCTTTTATGATGTATTATACTGAGGTTGTTTATCTTATGAACTTTTATCCTACATTTCCTTGTAAAACATAAATCAATTGCACAAGGGGCTGCAGTCCCTGTCCAATGTCTGGTTAATTGAGCTATTAAGTTCAATTTTTTGGAGTTAAAACATATCTTTATCTGGTGCTCCTTGTTTACTAAACCCAGGTGGATGTAGGAAAAATAATGTTTTAGTGAACATCCATATTTTGTTCTCCGCAAGGTCATGGCAGTGTTCAGGATATGCTCCCACATTTGCGTGGTGTCACTATCCACTATGGTAGGAAGCACAAGTTGTACAGCCTCTCCAAGAGTCTGGATCTGTCCTCACACGCAGCGGGAGATTCGGGTAGCATTTTGGCCCCTCGGGAGCCGTGAATGGATGGTCAACATCCATGTTGCAAGCAGTTACAGTGTGTTGTGAAACCATCTCACAGAGGGACAGGGCCAGACTCATTAATCACTAAACCTGAATACTGAGATGCACAAAATGGCAGCCATGCAGGCTTGGATATTCAGTTATTCTCAGATGACCCATTGGCAGCATCAGTACCGCATATAAAAGAAGAAAGTGTTGGTCTGCACACCAGAGTCATGTAAAAAGAGAATCGCGCTATCTCCGTTCACTCCAATAGACATTTTTTTTCACAGCAATGGCGGATCGTGGAGCCTCAAAATAGTTCCCGGAAGTTAGCATAGATTGTAAGTAACTAAGTACAAACATAAGTAAGTATAAGCATAAGTACATTATAAAATATGTTTTAAATGTAAATTGTTGCATTTATTGACTACGAATTACCTAAACTAAACGTATAACATTGACTTGATGTTATATTACTAAATAGCGAGGAATGCATTGATTAATCTCTCTCCCTTTACGGTTTCTGCTTTCTTTTTGTGTTGTGTCTAAAGCACTTTGTGTAATTGTACTAGAAAAGCCAAATATACAATAATGTTACTGAATACTATACCTCATCCTTAACAGAATTATGTGTATTTCACTGTGTTATATACCATAGCATAGCTGAAATTATAGAAATCTACAAGCATTTAGCAAAAACATTCTCCCGCTGATGATTATTTTCTCTTAAACGCCTCTGCAGCGGCTCCTTGTTGCTTTGAAAAACATTCTAGAACTTCATCTAGGCGTTGTTTCTCCCCCTTCCCCCATAAAATATAATCTCAAAACATATTTTGTATTGCCAGCCTGTGTCTGATTTCACATCAGAATGGATCTAGTCCATTCAACATTGTGAGTGCACATAGTAGCTGGTTATTTATTTGTGTCATGTGCTGTCTTGTATTTTATATTTCTGTGTATTCCCTTACAATTGTGAAGCACTTAGTGATTTTTATCTGTGAAATGTGCTATATAAAAACATTTTACTTACTTACTTACTTACGAAGACTATTATTTAGTATATTCTGTTTTAAAGTCACAAGAAATTGGCATTAAAAAGTGCTTTATTTTAAAAGAAAAGGTTTGCTCCTGCCCCGTCCCCCCGGGTCAAAATTATTCCTGCGCCCTGAGAAAAACATGTGAATTAATTCTCATTTAGGTCTATTAGTAATGTTCATAGGCTAAATTAGTATAATATTTTATGCAGCTCCAGACAGATAAATATAAAATGTTATGGGCACAAATGGCTCTTTTGATAGTAAAGGTTGCAGACCCCTGGACTAGATCAATTTAGATGTGCCCCGTCTGTGATAGAAGATAGAAGATAAAACTAAATGATGTTATTAATCAACAAAACGGTAGGCTATTAAAACTATCTGCTGACCCATAACGTGTATTTTCTTTAGATTGAATGCACATCTTGCCAAATATGGTTATACAGCAGCATGTATTTGGGGGAGAGGGGCGTGTTTCTGTACCACACCAAAGCCATTGAAGGTGTCATTTGGTTTCACTCAGTTGTCACAGAGATAATCGATTGAAGTGAGAGGTGCATTGTCCATGTTCGACTTTTGAAAGGCAGGAGGAGGTCCACGAATTTCATCAAAACATTGCCTGTTATTTCGCTCTAGGGGCTTTAATGGGTATTTGGAGTATATAACATTATTGCGCTGTACTTTCCAAGTATCTGAGGCCACAACAGTATTTCTCCGGTGAACTATTTGGGGGTAAACTGATTTAGTTTCAGGTCATGTATGGTATTAAGCTGTTTGGATGCTACGTACGCTCAGCCTCCTCAGCAAAGTCGTTGGTGGGAGCGGATCCGCGCTCAACGCCAGTCCTCAATGACAGGCACAAGCTCATCCATATTTAGTGAGAGAGAAGCCTGGAAGGAAAAGCAGATTATTCCAGCCACTACAATGTGAGACGTCTTCTTTCATTATCAAAATATGTTTCTTCTGTGTTGCATCCAGTCATAGAATTGTTCCACATTTCCATAATTTCATCTTTGGCCGTTAATCATCCAAGAATGTGCTACGGTTGATGTTGCCGTCTGCATTTCATCTTTTCAGATTGGCTTTGCAGAAGGGCCACAATTGTAATGGACTGAAATCAGGTGTCCGGCATTGTCAACAATGAACCAGCTGTGCCATGGATCTGACATAGAAGTCCTTTACCCAACCTTCCTAGTTTCTAAGGCATTCCTAGTTATTTATCTACAGTAGTGTGCAACATCAATATGAGTGAAACAGGAAAGTAATCTTGATAGCTGATTGCCTAATTATACTCCAAAGCATTCATTTACATAAGACTTCAAGTCTGGATGAAGATTGAAGGCCTTGACAAGAGTCCCTGTTTGCCAAAGAGAAATCACATGCAGCTTCACTAGACACTAGGCTGTGCCTTTACTGTGCCTCTCACTATGGCCAGTTTGCTATGGCATTAAAGGTAGTCAGTGATTTGAGCTAATACACTTTTTGTCAAATTCAGAGAAAATGTCAATATCTACTCACTCAGCCTGTTCTTTGTCAAAAGAACATCTGTTTGAGAAACAACGTAGACATGCTTTTGCAACAAATATTTGTTTTCTTGATTAGTCACCCCCTAGTAAACCTTCCAAATTATATAAATATATATATATATGAGAGAGATAATTTTTTGCAATTGCCCAGTGGAACACAGGATTTCTAATATATCTTACACGTTTTAATATTAGGCACATAGGGCAGTTCATTGATTATTTATAAACCGCTGAGGGTGTGTGTGAGTATGCAAGGTTTTACAAGTCTGAATATTTTCTGTATTCCTATTTCCCATATTCTCCATTTATACAAACATTTGTGATTATTTAGGGAGACCCAGAGCCATGGAAAAATAGAATTATCCATGATCCATCAATACAGACTGTACTTACTTACCGCACCATACGGCCCAAATGATCATTTAATACAGTTGTACAGTAAGAACTTTGTGCCCATTTGTTTGAAGGCATCAATGGGCTGGGGTTGTTGTACATAATGGGCAGCTGGCTCGGTGCGTATACACCCAGTATCTTACATCACTAATACCTTCTTTATGATGGAAATGCCTTACTGATCATGATGAAGTTACTAAATACGACTAAGTACAAAAGCTCTGCATGCATAAGAAACTGTCCCTTACGTGTGTGTGAGCGCGCATATGGGTCACCGTCTCATTTCGCTACAATATTGGCTTATTCATTTTCCAATTATGAATAACGTTGACCTCATGTTATATTTTAAGATGAAGAGATCCTTACGGTCTTCTTTTGTCCCAGTGTTATTAGATATTTATGCGATCTCGGCAGTCAGCACATAGTCTCAAGAGCAGGCAAACCCCTGATAGTGAGAAAGGCCTGGTGTCTGCCATTGGCAGATGTTATCATTAATTACAGTATTCGAACAACTGGGCCTAATTAGCCCTTTAATTGGGTTGACTTATCAAGAAAGAAGACTCGCACAGCAGACTAATGAGGGAAGTGCCAAAGGTGGTGGTTTGTTTCCCTTTAGAAATTACCAAAACCTAAAGATGTGGGCATGAATAACGCATTGTGAATAATGCTGCGTTCACATTAACACGGTAGACGGTGGACGGCAAACACTTTTTGGACGGTACGGCATAAAAGTCCAACTGAATATAGCAGTTGCTACAGTATGGTGATGTCGCATTGCTTACAAATAATTTAATACAAATATTATTATAATATACAGTTATTTAGTAGGCACTGTTTTATGTAATTATTTTTGTATTGTATCTACTTTTCTATTGTTGTTGCACCAAAAGTATTTGATCGTCGTCTATGTTTTCTCCGTGTGTGAGGGAGCTTCGAAAATCCGGTTGGAAATGCCGAGGCGGAGGACGGCAAGGAGTTAAAATATTTTAACTTTCAACCGCATGCCATTTGCCGTTGCCGGCTTCGGCATTTTTTTGCAGGCCACAACTGATTTTGCCGCCCTGCTCTCGTCCGCTAACACGATATCCGGTTTGCCGTCTTGACATTGCATGTATTACACTACAGTACACGGCATGCTTCACACAGAGAGACATTTCAAAGAAAATACTACAGCCAACAATTATTATAAATAAATATGCAGTAAATCTATAGTGCACTGACCCACGCAGCAGTTCTCGCCCCACACGTCCAAACCATTCATAAAAAATAATCAAACGCTAAAATCAAACCGCAATAACAGCACGCAGTGTTAAAAAGTATATTGTGTGCAAATCACGAGGTCATGTAAAACCACCTTACATCAGTGCCACATAAAGCAATGCAATTAGGTTGAACTGTGACGAGAGAGCTTTAAAAGATTCATTAAGATTGTCCCTGTTTACAAGATAGACGAGAAGGTTTATATGTCTTCAGTCGCGCCTCCAGGTCACTGAAAAAGTTTAATTGCAGAATCAGCAGAATAGACACTTTTCACAGTGACCCAGAAGTACTACCAGAGACGTGATAACGTCCATCCTGTCTGCAACAATGAACCCCCTTTTCTGCAATTTTTGGTTGTTTTGTGTTCTAAAGTTCATCAAACACTGGTGCATACACATGGCATAGATACTGCTAGATATATTAAAGGTAGTCTCGCAGAGCCTTTACATACGTAAAGTCAGGCACACAGGGCTGGCTAGCTGTGTCAGTACCCGCCTACTTGACAAGCGAAGTGTTTTGATTGACATGCAGGACGACCAACTACGTAACTCAATGACCAAGTCGGATGTACAGGTCTGTACAATTAGTAGGATGCGGTTACTGATTAAAATACATGTTTAAATATAAATGAGTAAATAAAGCAAATAAAGCTATCGTTGCACCGGACATTACAGAGACATACTTGTGAGTGACAATGCGAACAGCCAATGGATATCTACAGTATTTTTTCCCGAAAGTCTCTTGTCGATCTTACGAGGGTCTACGCATCAGACGTTCAGCACAGAGTTGCCAAGGTGACGTAGTGCTGATGAGCGGAGGAGCCTGAGACTACTTTAAATGTGCAGTCAGCCATTCTAGAGGAAGATTGCTGATATTTGAATTTAAACAAAACATAAACACCTCCGCCTTCTGTGCCACAGGGTGCTCACTCAGATGCTCCGGGGGGG
>JAOEGT010029435.1:0-10133 GCA_025447795.1 Speoplatyrhinus poulsoni | reverse complement strand
CTCCGGTCCTGGAGGGCCGCACCCTGCATGTTTTAGATCTCTCCCTGCTCCAACACACCTGATTCAAATGAATGGGTGGTAATCAGGCTTCTAACAACCTTGAATCAGGCGTGTTGAACTCCGGATAAGCGGGAGAAGATGGATGGATGGATGGATGGATGGATGGATGGATGTGTGGGACAGAGCTTTTGAGGGTGCAACCTATGGCATTTAAGTTGTTTTGATTCGAATTCAAATTTAGCAGACACTCTTGACTTAACAATACATTTAAGAGATGATAATAGTGGTTTGAGGATTCATGTGAATTATCTTTAGAGTGTTCCCCATAAAACTCATTGCACACTGCAATTATTTGGTTCTTTATGGTGATGTGTTCGGGATGTGTAATGAATCGAATGTCATGTTGTCTGTTTCCATAGTGATGCTTTAATTAGTGGGCGTGTGTATAATTACACTTTTATACAAAGCAATTTGCCTGTAACTTGACCATAGTGCATACACACAATATAATATACCAGTGGCAGTGGAAAAAGAGAGTCTGCATACAGTATTGTAGTTTGTAGTATTGTGTTTAGAGCACCTGCTCAGGTACCTTAATCGGTAGCTGAGCAGGTGCTCTAAATGTAACTGGTGAAATTAAATGTGTTGCATTAACACTTCATTAGCTAATAAAACAAGAATTCACTATACTTAAATATTGTTCAATCAACTTTAATACTTGTGTTCATCTGCTACTTATACATTATTTGTAGTGTAACTAAAAGCTAATAAACCATACTACAACACATAAACATTGTGTTGGATCAATTTAATTATTCCAGCATCACTCAAAAGCCTTGAAGCAAAACATTGCCATAATTGTTTTTGTTAGCCCAATGGTTAATTTTTACAAAACTTATAAATATTTAGAAATACATATAATAATTTTAATCAAAACATTTTAGTAAAAACATAAAAAAGATATTTTATATAAGATCTGGATCTTTTCTAAGTAAAACATATTGCAGAATATATTATAATAATTATTTATTAGTGTGTTTGTCTTTTTAGAAGCTTAATGGATTTACTATAATCTAATAAATAATACTTTGAAAATACATTTGCATTAGAATTATTAATTTACTCAAAGTTATAATTCATAATGATAATTAAGACGTTTTTATCTAAAGTGACTTACAGTACAATGTATACTCTAATACAGTAGATAGCCACATAAAAAATTACAAATAATTATGGTGTTTTAATGCTTTTTTCAAAAAAATTCCGCTGCCTCTGAGAATGTCTGCGAACGCACTTGCTTGCACACGCAAACACACACACGCACACACACACACATACACACATACACACGCACACACACACACACACACAGTGTAACACAGATATATGAGCTATAGTTGTATAAACATTTGCAATCACGCAATGTATCTTAACACTGAAATATTTTATTGGCGATCAAATTCTATGCCTTTCTCAATGAGAGATGAGGATCATTAATACATCTGACCTATATCAACAGCAGTGCAATAAATAAAACAAAACTATCTTACATAAAAGGATAGAACGTTCAACGCTCAGAAATATTACAATAACAGATGTTAACACAAATATTTTAGCAATAAATAAAAAACCTCAAATAAATTACAGTAAATTCTACTGATCTCTAGTGTGGCAGTGAGTCTACACAGTGTCTACAATGTCTAATGTGTTCCGGAAGCATGTCGATCCCTCTACTGGTCTCTGAAACACTTGGTGGTTTTGTTTGTGTCTTGTCTTTGCGTGCCGTAGCTGTTATGGGAAAATTATAATTAAAATGGATATAGGCTAGTGTAGACAAAGAAGTTTCTTTTAATAATTTGATATCAAATGGAAACAGTCTCCATAATACAAATAATACGTATATCAATGTATCAGCAGAGTGTTTTTCCCTGCCTTTGTCTGTGCACCCTTATATACAGGGCACAGAGAACATGTAATATTATATTTTATAACAGTTGGGATGTGTGGTCCAGCAGATATATAGCATAGACATTATCGTAATACATCCTACACAAGAGGCCCCATATATACAGCCCTCTAGGGTCTTCATGCATATATCTGATGAGCGTCAAAACAATCTAAAGCTTGCACCTACAGAAACAAGTTAACTTATGTGGTCAAAGGACATTTAGTTAATGTTAAAGAATGTCTGGGAAGGTATATAACAGGCATTTCTCAGACCATAAACAAAGACCTATAAGAAATATAGTAAAATAGTAGAACATGTAAAAATATTCCATAACATGGTGCTGAAGAGAGACAGATAAGAGCTGATCTCACTAATAGTACACAACCTGAACTATGCTGAACCAGCCTATGTGCTGTGGCATAACAGCCCCTGAGCAGAAACATTTTCAAAGTGCCAATACGGTTAAGTAAACGTGTAAATACTTTGCTGTATACTGAGGCATTTTAACCTCAACAGATTAAACTCATTGTATTGGGATAAAGGTCTATATATAGATTGCTGACACAAAGTGATCACCGCAAAAGTGAAATCATGCATTCATGACATTTTAACATACCGCAAAACCATATGTTGTATGGTTTGTTACTTAGAGCATAACCCTACCCAGCCAGTTGCCTATATATGCTAACCACATTTTACGAAGGGGCTCTTTTAAAAGTCAAGCGTGGAAGCTTGAATTACCTAAGGGCAGGCATTAAATGACAGTTAGGGCCCGATTACACCAAGACTCGTAGCTATGGTACAGCGCAACTGGCATGCGCTTTATTATGGCGTTTTTATTGCGTTTTTCAGACACGCATAAAAATGAAATAATTTCAAATTTTCTGCGCAAGGCGCGGGCGGAGTCGTGCTGTTCGTCAATGTGACATTTGGCCCAGGCAGCGGTTCTCTTTGGCACAGGTAGCGCATCTGTGTGTGATCGGGGGTTTATCAACGCGCTTTTGAAGCGGCTGTGCCTTTAGCGACGCGTCTCTGTGTGATCGGGGCCTTTTAGACTATGAGAGGAATGCTTCATGAATCATGACATCACTGTTTGGCTTAAGGCTGGGGTTTGTGCATGTGAGCTACACTGGCTGAAGTCTACACATGAAGGCTGGGTTTATGGCTTCACCGCATGCACGACACGTAGGCCTACATATTTCCCTATTGTAAATAGAACAATTACATGGAGGAGTCAGTACAGAATACTTGACAACAGTTTTCCTGTGTGCTAGTACGGAGGCTAATCCGGTCTAATCCTCTTTGTGGCGAGGTCTACTGATGCAATTTACTCCTTTCAATAACAACAATATCCTGTCACTCTAAAGCTTCTATTTATTTCCCTGTGTTTTCGTCAGATTCAAGTGAATGGAGGGTGTAAATGCAGCCCTGACAGCACAGAAGGTGGGAAACATTTATTTTCACTACATCACTGTCAACAGATATGACAGAGATGTCATAAACAACATGAAGGAAACGGGAATGTGTATGCTTCCAAGTAAAGAGTACAGCAATGTACAGTCATAAAAGAGTCCACAAATCCAGTAAACGCAGGTTTTTGAATTTATGCTAAATTGTAGTCGTAAGGAAATCGTGCTACAGAAAATGTTTTAATCAGTCCCTATCACCAAACACAAATTCCCTCCATGAAGGCTACCATACTTGACTTAACCCAGTTCTTTAACAAAATCATCAAAGTGAGATACCCATCTACACTAAGGTGTAAAGAGAAATGATAAATGATACTCCTACCTTGCTATTATCAAAGATCAAACCATGACATCCCGGATGGGTTTCTGAAGCTTTTCTTCCTCTGCACCAGTGCCTAGGTATGATGCCATAAAGGTTTTATGTGTCCTGTAACTGAAACATAAATATAAACATTACATTGTGAAACACTATTCATTACATTATCATGGAATGCACACACAAGTAGGGCTATGCACTGAATAATACATATGATGCAACATTAAACTAGTTTATTGTGCTGTATGATAACATAGTCAAGCATGTTATATTATTTTGTGTGTGTGTGTGTGTGTCTGCGTAAAATGGCCACTTTTGTCAAATTTAAACTGGCAGAAAATATTTAAATTTCATCTACATACAATATTCGAATCATCGATGATATAATAGGTTATTCCACAGCAGCTATGCTACAGCAGCACTTCAATTAACATTGATTATTTTTGCAGACACTTTTTGTCTTTTCACATATAGTATCTTGCCCCTAGACTAGAATATACGGTATATTTGCTGACTTGGAACTCTTTAAATGTACCTTGTACCACATTCATTCAGTAGATGTGATACTGTATATCGCAGTTACTGATAGAGAAAGGCATTGACAGCTGAGAATTCCAGCAATCCAGTTAACAATTATTAGTCCGTTTGAAGTTGATCTTGTTAATATAAATATAAATAATAACGCATGAGAGGAACCATTACAGAAAGTGTAATAATGTTGTTGTTTTAAATATTTTCAATAAATATTGCAATCCACTTGCTTCATTTTGAGTCACAGATGCAAACAGAATTTCGAAAACAAACAATAATTTATACAACAAACACATAAGCTACACGCACACTTGACTTGTTGGAAGGCCAATGAGCAATGGTTCAGTTTGCAGAGGCGTACTTGGGCGTGTGTTATGTGCTTTGTGATGTGTCAATGAGTCCTCATGACGAGTTGTTTCACGGCAGGATGTTTGGCTTCCAGTGTGTATTATGTGAGGATCTGCTGGGGTGTGGAGGGCTTCCCTCCAGAACACTCATTCTGGCGCCAATGATCGGCGGTATCGCGGTGAGCACAACTGCATTCCAAACAGCTGAAAAGGAGGCTGTTGCTAACGATCAACACCCGTGTGATAACTTTCAATGGTGTTGGCAATCTGTTTAGGTCCACGACGTGTCAAAAAGTCCTCCGCAGCTCCACCATGCACGTGCCTGGACATGCACACGCTCTAACATGAGCGATTGCTGTGCTGATGTCGTCAAAACCAGGCCCCTATCTAAATGAATGGGTAGAAAGCCAAGGCCCCTATCTAAATGAATGGGTAAAAAGCCATAACTGCACGCACTGCATGTATACAATCACCAGTCAAATCTGACAAAAAAACAACAACAAAAACGCTAAAAGCCTTTGGTGATTTGGCTGGAAATATGTTTTTAAAAGCATTTTTCCCCTCATAGGTTATACTATTACTACAAATACGCAATTGTGCACTTTCATCAGAGCAAACACACAGTTCGGCCGTTATAAAGCAAACAAATATTTCTTATTCGGGAGGGGAGGGATATGTGTCGCTATCTTTGGCGTTACAGACGTCTTGAGGACTTCTATTGAGGATTCTTTAAGCGGTCCGTCTATAAAATTTCTCTCTGATGTTACTTAATGATGGAGACAGCAATTCTAAGCTAATACACTATATCGCCTCGTGGTGCGCTACTGTAGCTGCCTGTACTGTGTGCTGAACAAAATAATCTTTCTTTCTGTTTCTACAAAGCCCTGGCTCTGTAAATGGGAACACAATCAAAGTGGTGCAGACCGCACCACACTATCCTAGCCTTGGTAATGCAAGTTAATTTGTGGGGGAGGGCGAAGCTTCTGAGGGAGCATTGATCAGAGAGGTGTTTTGTTTTACACTTCTCAAAGCTGGGTATGGGGGAACACAATGAAATAGCAATTACTGCCAGTCTGTCTATACAGGACGGCTGCTGGGTGCTGTGAGTGGGCCATACATGTAAATTAAGCCATGTCTTTTGTTTGAGGCCAAGTGGTACATTTAGGCATGAGACGCATAGGGCACAGGAACTGCAGCTGTGAGTGCTAACTCTGATTACTGTCTGCTGAAGGCAATAACATTAAATTATTAAATGATTAATTAAAGTGATCTATTATTTGTACATATAATTATTAATAATAATTATCAATTGAATAATCAAATTAAAGCCCTTCAACCTGACTGTAAAGAAATATTATGGTCAAATATTAAATATATTACGGTCAATAACCAATATTGCTTGATTTAAAACGATTTTATATTATTTTTCAATCGGTCACAAGCATTTTCATCACCTCCATTTGTATCAATTAATTTGTGTTACTTTCACCCTTTTGTGCATTGTGTGCTGCTGTCTGTCTGTCTTCCTACCTGCCTGTCTGCCTGCCTGTCTGTCTGCCTGTCTGTCAGCCTGTCTGTCTGTCTGCCTGCCTGTCTGTCAGCCTGTCTGTCAGCCTGTCAGCCTGTCTGTCTTCCTGCCTGCCTGCCTGTCTTCCTGCCTGCCTGCCTGTCAGCCTGTCTGTCTATCTGTCTGCCTGTCTGTCTGCCTGTCTGTCTGTCTGCCTGCCTGCCTGTCTGTCTGTCTGTCTGTCTGTCTGCCTGTCTGTCTGTCTGTCAACCTGTCTGTCTGTCAGCCTGTATGCCTGCCTGTCTGTCAGCCTGTCTGTCTGTCTGTCTGTCTGTCTGCCTGCCTGTCTGTCTGTCTGTCTACCTGTTTGTCAGCCTGTCAGCATGTCTGTCTGTCTGTCTGTCTGTGCCACTCACTGAGCGCAGGCCATGAGGAGGACGGCCAAGAAGCTGAGGGTCGACAGGACCACCGCCATGACGACCAGCACAGTCTGCACCACCTCGGTCCAGCTCCTCTCCCTGTCTCTAATGGACTCCAGTGCCTGGATGCCGCACCGCTGCCCGTCGAAGCCCTTCATGCAGCTGGAGGGTGGTGGGGTCGAAGTAAATTAACAAATAAAGAAACCATCAAAACATCATCAGCATTCTGTTCAATTACATATTTGGGGGAGTAATCACATGTAAAATATACTTTACTTTAGCCCTGGGCCACCTGTACTCCATGAGCAACATGACTTACACTTTGACTGATGCTTTACTTTACAACACACCGCTAACAGACAAGACACACCCCTAACAGACAGACCACACCCCTAACAAACAGACCACACCCCTAACAGACAGACCACACCCCTAACAGACAGACCACACTACCTTACAGACAAGACACACCCCTAACAGACAAGACACCCCTAACAGACGAGACACACCCCTTACAGACAAGACACACCCCTAACAGACAGACAACACCCCCTAACAGACAAGACACACCCCTAACAAACAGAACACACCCCTAACAGACAAGACACACCCCTAACAAACAGACAACACCCCCTAACAGACAAGACACACCCCTAACAAACAGAACACACCCCTAACAAACAGACCACACCCCCTAACAGACGAGACACACCCCTTACAGACAAGACACACCCCTAACAGACAAGACACACCCCTAACAAACAGACCACACCCCCTAACAGACGAGACACACTCCTTACAGACAAGACACACCCCTAACAGACAAGACACACCCCTAACAAACAGACCACACACCCTAACAGACGAGACACACCCCTAACAAACAGAACACACCCCTAACAAACAGAACACACCCCCGGCGCGGTACTCACACACACATGGGCTCTTGCAGGCCCTCCATGTACTGGCAGATTCCGTGGATGCAGTAGCCTAGGTGGGTGGAGGTGCAGGGGTCCACGGTGCTGGACGTGGCCGCGGTGTAGCCTCTGCTGTGGGCTGTGTTGAGCGCCGTGGTGCTGCTTACGCTGCTGCCTCTGCCCTTGTGCTTGTTCCTCCTGTGTTTGCTCCTGCCCTTCCTCCTCCTGCGCTCCTCTCGCTCGGGCTGCAGCTCTGGAGGAGGAGGAGACACAGCAAGAGTGGGTCAGAGTCACGGGCTTCCGCTACAGCCCTTCAGCTCAGAGAGCTTCTAGAACAAGGGTGCCCAATCCTGGTCATGGAGAGCTGCTGCCCTGAATGGTTTTTAGTAGGGCTGGACCCAATTATTCGATTATTCGGGTATTCGTTCGTTGGGTATGTATTCGATTTAAATATTGGGATTCGAGTATTCGTTTTTTTCACATTATGCATGCATGCTTTCCCATTAATCCCTACTGTCTCCATATAAACCCACATGTTGAAATGTGTCATCAACACAACTGATTGCAATTGGCTCTGTTTGTAAGAAGAGAGCGAGGTTATTCATTCAACACACTCTTATTTGCTAATACAGGAGGAATCAAAGATTATTTCTGTCATACTTATTAATTATAGTTGAGTGCTTTTAATGGTGTTTTTGAGAAAGAGTATACGAATACTCCTTCAGAAATACCATCAAGTATTCGAAACCTGTAAAATTGTATTCGGGACAACCCTAGTTTTTAGATGTCTCCCTGCTCCAACACACCTGATTCACACTAATGGGTCGCTATCAGGCTGCTACAGAGACAGAAAAGGCCCCATGTCAATCAGATGTGCTGGAGCAGGAAGACATCTAAAACATGCAGGGCATTAGTTCTACAGGACAAGGGATGGACTCCCTGTTCTAGAAGAAACCCCGCTTTGGGGATTGAGGAATAGAGTATGTGAACGGCTCTTCCTTTCTAAAAGTGTTGTTTTTTTTTTTACAGACACCCGCCATCTGAGACTTATGTTATAGTGGTAAAGTGTACTGGTATGCACAATAAAATAGCTCATTATATAATCCATTTGAATCCAACAGCCTTTTAATCTAGTCTTTGTACAGTATGCTATGCGTTTAATGTAGCCTGGCCAAGACAATAAAACTACTGTATTGTAAAACTGAATGAAATTACCAGCGTCATATAACAAGAGAGTTGCAAAACTCGTTTATCTCGCCGCCTTTAGATAAAGTGATTTATGTAGTGGGTTAGAGTTCAAAAAATAAAATAAAACACCAATGAGATTCCAAGGTCCACTTTTGTTACAAGTTGAAAAGGATAGTGTATGACATAGACCGGAGGTCTTTAACATAGGGTCCTCAGAGGTACTCCAAATTATTTGATCCCAAACTAATTTTCTTCCAAAAATGTAAATGTCAGAAAAAATTACATTAACATAAATACAGCCTGTGGTATAAATATATAAATCTGTCAATAATGATTTTGATGGCTTAGTTAGTTATACGTGGCACTATATGCTGCCCTACACATCAGTGTTGGCCCGGCCACTAAATCATTTATACCGTATGTGATTTAGTCCCTATTCCGTGTTTCTATCAGCCTGAACAACGTTGAAGACCTCTGACATAGACCACAGTTACTTTGTCTCCATACAATCCATAATGTTTGCACCACCATGGCAACAACATCTCCAAGCGATGAGAAGTCCCCATTGCGAACAGAGTTCCCTCTCTGTTAGCAATAATATTTATCATATATAATATTATTAAATTATTCAATAATATAAACAGGCATGGTATGGTACAATATGATGATTAAATGAAAACATTTGAAATGAAAACTTCCAGCGCAAATTGTTTTCCATTCATGGGTAATCACAACAATGGGAAGGAATGCCATGATAAGTAATAACTAACGGATCAATTGGGCCATTAACTGTCAGTTATGAAGCTCTTACTGAGCACAGCTTGTCTACCTGCCTACAGTATGTTGACACTTTAGCAGAAAAGTGTATATATCTGACCAGCAACAAAGTGAATGTCTTAAAACTCAGCTCTGCAACACATTGTCTTATAAACTCACAAATATCAGACAGGAATACAAGTTCATTTGGGTGTATAGTATTAGTACCGTGAGCTGCCGTACTTGGTTCAGCTCCCCCCGAGAGCTCTTCGTCTCCGTCCAACTCGTCATCCTCGCTCAGAGAGTTCCGCAGGCCATCCACGGGGGTCGTGCCCCCAGACACGTGACTCGGCCCGCCGGGGGACGTGATCTCAGAGCTCACAGAGCCCAGAGCACTACAAACTACAACCAGACCATACCAATACACATCAGATCACATCAGTTCAATTTAAAAGGTTTGCCAAACATAGATACAATGTCATCAGCTCTATGTAATAAATATTATAGGATAGGCAAATATTAGCTTACATGCAAATATATATAAGCAAATATAACCATATAGGGATACTAATATTAAGTAAGTTACTGTAAACTAGATATTTATGCTATTCCTGAAAGGTCTGAATATTTAACAAAATGTTTAATCTTTTTTAAGTTTTTGTCATGACTGTCTCCTGGGCTGTCCATGTGTCTCTCTGCCTGCACTTCCCCTCCCAACCTGTGGATGTCCTCGCT
>JAOEGT010029413.1:0-10133 GCA_025447795.1 Speoplatyrhinus poulsoni | reverse complement strand
TATCCTGTAACATAAACTTACTATCTTGTACTGTCTTCACACACACACACACACACACACACACACACACACACACGCACGCACACACACACGCACGCACACACACACACACACGCACGCACACACACACGCACGCACGCACACACGCACACACCTGTCAGTCTCTTCTGCAGGACAGAGTTTTCAGCCTGGAGGCGGAGCAGCTCTTTGTCCACATCACAGGCAGGGAAAGGGGAGGGGCTAGTCTCAGAAGCCCCTCCCCTTTCCTTCAGGCCCTGGTTTTCCTGTTCCAGCTGTTCAATCTGTGTACATAGCTGGAACACACATCATTAAAACACACACCAGTAACACACATAGTAACACACCAGTAACACACCAGTAACACACCAGTAACACACCTTGGACAGCTCAGTCATCAGAGTGCTGTTCTGCAGCCTGAAGTCATCCTCCTGGCTGTGCAGCTTGTTCTGCAGCATCTCATTCTCCGCCAGCAGAGCTTCCACCTCCTGCACACACACGCACACATGCACACACACAGAGCAGCAATGTATTATATGTGGATGTAATGTATTATATTATGTAATGTAATATAGGTGTGGGTGTAATGTGTTATGTAATGTAATACAGGTGTAATGTGTAATGTATTTTATGAATAATAAAGCTGGAACACTAATGTGCAGATGTAATGTGTTATGTTTAATCCAATCAGTGGCATGGTTGTCATGTCACATGTTGGCATTGCCTCAGCTCGCAGCAACCTAGACAGAGCAGGTACTATTCCAACTTTCACCCAATGGAAAAGCAAAAAAGGCGAGTCGAGTTGAGCTGGTACCAGCAGTGGAAAAGCTCCATTAGAGTATGGGTACGCTTTCTGTGTAAATTAAAATATTATTTCTGGTGAGAAACACTACCAAAGCAACTAATAAACTAGTGACTGTACATACCTGAGCCTTTTTACTTTTATTGAGGGCCTGCATGAACAAAAGACAAAACAGGTATTATTGAAATAGACGTATTGTAATAATGAGTAATAGAGTCAATTATGACAAGTCAGTGTAGAGCTTTACCTTCTGTGCCTTAATATAATCTCTCTCCAACCCAGAGGTCTTCTGCCGCACAGCGTTCAACTCTGAAACACACAACCACATCAACACTGCCCTCTACTGGTGAAAACACTGCATGTGATGCACTTCTGGCTACTACACACATGATGTAAGTTACTGTATGTAGTGCCTGATGATTTAACCTTTTTTACCGAGACACTCAATTAGTACATAATAATAATAATAATAATAATAATAATAATAATAATAATAACATAAACAACAACCTGCAGAACTCTTCCTGAGGTCATCTGATAACTGGTAGTTCTGCGTTCTCAACTCCAAGAGCTGGGCCTGACACACACGCACGCACACAAACACATGCACAGGTTAAATTACAGGAGAAGGTTCAGATTTCAGAGGCTGTCCAGATAGATAGTTGTCTCCTAACAATTATGGAAGAAATCAGATTCGGAGTGGGGGTCATAGCGGGGGTCATAGCGGGGGGAGGGGGGAAGGAGCGGGGGTCAGAGCAGAAGGTTACAACTGAGGACCAATGGTCCACCACAAAATCCTAGGAGGACAGAAAAATTAAGGGACTTAAAAATAACAATGGCGTTTTCTTGGAGTTTTGGGCAAAAGCAAATATAGACAGATGTGCAGTCACACAGTAAACAGGCTAGCTATTGATTTATCTGGAGATGGGCATATGACAATGTCTCATTTGTCAACCAGCAAAGACACTGAGTCAAATCCAAAACAGTCATTGCCGTTTGATGTCCTTGGGAAAATAAATCACAGAATTCACTAATGGATCTTCCCTGTTGCTATCCCACTGTGGCACAAGCAAACCCTGGTTCTGCTGTGGTCTTCTTCTGGTACAGAACGCCTCTGTGACCCTGACCCATTTGTAAATGATTCCTGGTGTAACTGTGCAACCAGTTTCATCTGACATTAGAGGCAATGATCCATATAGATACTTAATAATTACATTCATCAGTTCTCGAGCCGGCCCCAAATTGCTTAGCTAGAGAGCCAAAAAGGAAATGAGCACTAATTGTGTGTATACACTGTGCGGTCAGTGTCTACACTCTACAGCAGGCCTGGGCAAAGTCAGGCCCGGGGGCCGAATGCGGCCCTTTGAGACGTTCTACCTGGCCCGCCTGGTACATCAAACATTTAAAAATAATAATACAACATAAAATGACTCGACGAGCTCTGCAAAATGTTTATGTTTATTATGAAAATTGTGTTGCATAGGAATAGCCTATATGCATAAATATGCAAGTTAACAAAGTTAGCTATTTTGTGTTGTATTTTAAAAGAATTAGCATGTTTGTTAACAAAGTAACGTGGCCCGCAAAGTTTTCTAACATTTTCAATGTGGCCCCCAAGTGAAAATAATTGCCCACCCCTGGTGTAGACTAATGTTGTGTAGTGTTTATAATATGGACCAGCAGCCAGCTGAAGCATTCAGGGGATTTATTTGCAGCTTTAAATATTAAGTGCAGTAAATAATTCAAAGAGGGATTTATCTGTTAATGTCTCATATGTATGTACGCACGCGCACAAACACACACATAAGCTGCTGCATGTTTTTCCACTACAATGAATCAACTTTATTAATTAATCAAATAAAATTGAGTAATTTGGAATTAATTAACACCGACAGAGGCCCTGGTGATCTTTCACCACAAGCACAGTAAGGAAAATGGCTACTGTTACATGGGTTATCTGCAGCAGGTGGCTTACAGCCTTCCAATGGGATTATACAAAGTAGTAGTTAGGGTTTCATTTAAATAGCAGATAGCAGATTCAGGTATGTGTGATTAAAATGAATAATGCAAATCACATGAACAGATTATACAAATCAATTTGACAGTAATATGAAATATTTTAACATTATGAATAGTGGTAGACTAACTGTTTTCAGTAACTTTGAGTCATTGAAATTATAAATAAACTAAACACACAATACTTCTTTAGAGATACAAAATGTCCCAATAACACTGTTTCTCACAATTCATTTTTTTCTCCTTGCTCTGGAAGTGCAGATATATGATGAAGCATTTCACTCATGCTGTCATTCAATGACTAAGCTAGCATTACACTGGGATGTATATGGCCAGACATCCCAGTGTTTTGACATGGGTTTTACTACGGTATATCACTTGTTCATTCTATGTTTTTTAGACAATGTAATTGTCCTATATTTCTGAAATATGTTGATTAATGTTGATTAATGTGATGCTTGCTATGGCATTAATACAATAATAAATAATGTTGTTGTTGCTGTTGTTGCTATTGTTATTATTTTACTGTATTTTCTATCACATACTCTTTTTATTTTTTTAAAACACTGCCATCTATTTAGATTTTTAAAAATCCTCTTTGATTCAATTGATTCAACTCAATGCTTTGGAAGAGGATTTCAGCTCTACGACTGTTGAAGTGCTCCATGGAAAGCATTGCAGTATGGGACAGTACAGAATCGGGAATATATGTTTTACAGTGGTCAGAGTCATACTAGAGTGGCAATACAGTAGATGGCACTGGCGGAGAAGACAACAGCACAAGGTCTCTTTTAGATTAAATACACAATATTATACTAAAACCACTTAGCAAAATAAAGTCCAAAATATACAAGATGCAAATAATAATGTCAGTGTTGCCATGATGTTCCATTAGGTTACATGTGCAGTGTGCTGTACATCGATAGAGTGGTGACAGTCAGTTCAGTGAATCTCCATACACTATACTCTATCGTAGAGTGTACTCTACTTTGCAGAAGCACCCCACACAATTCATTCAGTGCGATTTGAGACATTGCTGGGTTTTGCAGTGTTGCAAAGTCCTTCGGCAAAAGTTAAATTCCCGTCTCTGGGGGCATGGCAGTACTTTGGCTACAGTGCACCTGAATCCAAGGCGCAAGATTGTCTAGTCTGGTAGTCTGTGTGTTTGACTACCAGGCCAAGCGTTACGGGCTTCAAGCCCTGGAGTTGGCCTACCTGTAAGCATCCTTGCAGTTAGGTGTGTAACCCCAACATGCTCCTTGTCTTTAATAGTAGTTGTACTCACTGCATATTGTGTATTTCCAACCCTGGTCCTGGGGACTCCCACTGGCCTGCATGTTATAGATGTCTCACACCTGATTCTAATGAATAAATCTTTATCAGCCTCTGCAAAGGCCTGATAACGACCCATTCATTTGGCACGATTACATGCAAATTCAATGCAAAGACGTTACCATACGTGAAATCACTCCGGCCGCCGCGAATGACGTGAATGAAGCGAACACACCAAAATCGCATAATTTCGAGCGAGAAATTCACATGAAGCTGTGTTGCAAGAGCCTAGCATGTGAATCAGATGTGCTGGAGCAGGGAGACATGTGTAACATGCAAGGCAGTGGGGGTCCCCAGGACCCCCCAGGACCCCCCAGGACTGCGCTATACATGACCTAACTGCCCCAGGAGCGTCCATCGCACCTGGAAGCAGCTCGTGCTTCGGTCGACTCGAGGCGGTGGTGTGCGGCGATGGGATTAGACACACACGCACACACACACACACACACACACACACACACACACACACGCCTCCTAGCCCAGGACGTCGCTGCGTTTGCTGCACCACACCACCAGGGCGATCATGGCCAGCGTGAGGAAGACAGGCACGAGAATGAGGACGGTGAGCGTGTCGTCGGGTGGGTCGGCCCAGGACACGCTCTCCAAGCTGCAGTTGGAGAAGTAGTGCTTGTGCACGCCGATGATGTAGCCCTCGGCCAGCGGGTTGGGCCAGTAGCAGTCGATGCGCTCGGACCTGGTCTCCGTGCAATGGGTGAACAGGTGGTACTCACTGAGGGAGGGAGAGAGGAGAGAGGAACGCTGATTGGTTTGTATTCCAGGAGGTCAGAGGAGATCTGAAACATTCTTGACATTCGTATTCACATTCACATTTATGTGATAACAAACATTCACATTCATACTCACATTCACAGCATTAGCGTATTCTTTCATCCAAAGTTCATTCAGTACATTTGTCAATACGTCATTGCAAACAACATTCAGATAGGGATAACATTTGATTACCCAGGGATATGAGTAGATGAGATTTAGTATGTTTTGAAACATAATTACCTATCGCGCCATTCTCAAATATTCGCTAACAGCCTACAAACAGTACAGCGAAGTGCGACATTTTCTAAGAGATTATTATTATTATTATTTTATTTTTATTAATTTGTTTTTTAAAAGGTGATAGAGGAGGATGTGAAGCAAAACTGCCATCCTCTTGATATTCCACTGGTTTAGTGCTGCCAATCCAAGACACGGCTGTTACTTTTCATTAGCATCCATATAGGATGCTAATGAAAGGATATTTAGAGCAAATGATGGATCAGAGAAAAGAACATTCTACCTTGATTATGTAGTATTATATTCTGCACATTATTATATGAGCGAGGTGTAAAAGCTTGATATGCAGCTGAGATGGTAAAGGAGCAGGGGAACTGGTTGGCAGATAGAGAAGGTGTACGTGTTACAGTATCAAATCAAATGTTAGGATGACAAAACAAAAGCTTTTCTAGTGTTGGTTCACCATGTTAGATGCAGGAGCTGTGGGAATTATGTGCCATTAAAGTTATTCCCAGACACATAATGTGAGTTCCAGCAGGTTCTTAAAGAACAAACTGAAAGCTAGAAATATTTCCCGGTGAAGTCCAAACTCTACAAACCAGTTGATAGGTCAGGTTAGGCCTCAAAAGCGCTAAATAATTTGTAAAGTGCTGAAGGAAGAAGCAGTGTGCAGTATACACAGTATAAACAGACTGTATTGTACTGTATTGGATGTGTGTGAGCACAGATGGATGTACAGTGCATGTATAAAGTCACTTCTGCATTATGGGACCTTAGCTTGAAAAAAAAAAACAGATGTATGTATGGTAGTCAACGGCGAGAACAAATAATTTTTTGATCCTGTTTGAATTGCGACACAAGTCACACAAGTGAGTGAAGTTGCACCAGTGACTCACCGGAGAAAATTTGTGAGGTTACACCAGTGACTCGCCTGAGAAAGTGAGTGAGGTTGCACCAGTGACTCACCGGAGAAAATTAGTGAGGTTACACCAGTGACTCGCCTGAGAAAGTGAGTGAGGTTGCACCAGTGACTCGCCTGAGAAAGTGAGTGAGGTTGCACCAGTGACTCGCCGGAGAAAGTGAGTGAGGTTGCACCAGTGACTTGCCTGAGAAAGTGAGTGAGGTTGCACCAGTGCTGGGGCTCAACGTGGGCCATGTCCCTCTTGAAGCCCTCACCGCACACCTCTATCTCCCACAGCAGGTGGGACTCATTACACAGGCCCCTCCCCCTCGGTGAGGGCAGGACGGGTTCCACGCTCTGGGGGTCCCCGGTGGCTTTAGACAGACAGACAGACAGACAGACAGACATGTGGACAAGTAGACAGACAGGCAGACAGACGGGAAAACATACAGACAAGCTGTTAGCTAAAAAACAGCTAAAAAAACCCCAGTCTAGTTGGATTCACATTAGTCCTAAACTAGGCTTAACCCCATGTAGCCATCTTTATACTAGGCCTAGGATGCGTGGCTGTAAATGGAAGGGGCAGGGAACGCTCTGAGCCTATATTAGTATTCAATCGTACTGGCAGAATATTCTAGAAACACACAATTTAATTAACTAACTCATCGATTCATTCATTCCTTCATTGATCAGCCAATGATGAATGATAGACAGATGGATATAACAACCACTGACAGATTGGCTGTACTCACCTGACAAAGTTCTCGTCACCCAGGCATTTACTGCAAGAAGCCAGTGGAAAAATACTTTAGACATTTTTAAGAAAAAAGGGTCAACACACAAGATTAGCACACAAAAGCCACAAAGGCCTAGACCCCCCCCCCCCTTCAACCATCACAGCAACAACACATCGTTGCTAGGGTCATTGTGTTGGCTGGCGAGGGCCACGAGCTGCATGCTAATATCTGTGTACTTTCACATCAAACTGTGAAGGATGAACAGCAAGGGCGTGAGACAGGGAGGGGGGGGGGGGGGGTGTGAGGAGCACCTGAATTCAATACACACATACACACACACACACACACACATTATTCTGTCTCTTTTCACTCCAGCCCTTGCTGCCGAGTGGTGGCAGAACTGACTGTGGCATTTGTACTAAATGTGAGCCGTTTGAAAGCAAGGCAGACAATTTATCTAAAAAGGTCAAAACCTCATCCAAGGATGCACGAAGAAATACAGTATCTGCCACTGAAGTGACCTGTAGAACATTTAAAGTGTAACAGCACTCCAGCTCTGAACCTGACTCCACCGTTAAAGTGTAACAGCCTCCCAGCTCTGAACCTGACCCCACCTTTATAGTGTAACAGCACCCCAGCTCTGAGCCTGACTCCACCTTTATAGTGTAACAGCACCCCAGCTCTGAGCCTGACTCCACTTTTAAAGTGTAACAGCCCCCCAGCCCTGAGACTGACTCCACCTTTAAAGTGTAACCGCACCCCAGCTCTGAGCCTGACTTCACACACTACAACTTCACAGATCAATCCAATTACTTTGTTTATACTACAGCAACAACAAAAAAAAAAAAAAATTTATGGTGCAGTTACAGGTTAAAGGTGGAGTCCGGGTTGCTAGCGAAAGATTGTTATATTTTACATACTTTTATTTCTTTGATAAAATTAACAATACAATTAAGTTACCAGTGATTGCATTATAATGAAGGCATGATGGTATTGTAAAAGCCATACTGTATATACTTTTAATATAAAAGTATATGCAGTACATATATTATGGATTTTACAATTTTTACAACAAAAAAATAGGATCAAGTCATTTCAATGCTGATATGATATTATTTAAAATTTTTTAAATAATATATATGATATGATATAATATACAATATATATGATAATATATATGATATGATATTATTTAAAACTTTTAAATAATATCATATCAGCATTGAAATGACTTGAACTGGACTGTTGAAATTCTTAGGTGAGTGAAGAAGGACAACAAAGACACATTTCGGGTCGCAAGGCCATCAAAGTGCACTTTGACACATTTTAGAAAGGAGGTACATGCACTCTACAATTAGATGAAGATTGCTCAGAATGCACCCATTCTCCTTTTCAATCGTCCAACTATTACAACGGTTCACGTTACAACAGATCAGTTAGGATGGAAATAAACACACAAAACAAATACTTCAACCACTTGGCAATCCACTTAACTATATTACAGACATTTTACGAAGTTACAGACAGAAGATAATCTTTAACACACTCATATATGCTACAGTCATAAATCAGTTCACACACCACTGATCAGTAATACAAAATAAAATAATTTTCTAAAAAAACTAAAACAAGAACGTTCTTTGTCCCCAATATAAAGACTTGGCAGGTAGCCCTGTCTTTCCCACAGATATTCTCTTTCGTTTCAGGCTTTTAAATAAACCACACAGGCATCTCCAGAAATAACGGCTAACATAAACATGCTTTGTTCTGACTATTAGCATAGCAAAAGTATCCCACACAAACAAAGTATTATCTTGGGAGGAGGCGGGGGGGGGGATAAGGTTTTAGGATAAGAAGCCTGTTATCATTTCCATGGAAATCAGCTGAAAATTAACTAATATATAATATAATATAAAGTATAGACTACAGTACATGACAATACAGTATTTAATATAATGTATTTGTAAAGTTCGCTGCAGGCCTCTGTCTATTTTGAAATAATAAATTTGTGTTCAACCCTAGAATATATCCTTGTTCCAAAAGATATACTGTAAATACAATACAATACGTATTCATGCTCAAGGAGAACAGGTTGAGCATTTGCAAATTGTGATTGAAGCAAATAGCTCACGGTCAGAGGTTGTCTGTACATCATTTAAATTTAATAAAATGTTCCACTAATATTTTGAAATGTAACATGTATTGTTACCATACAGTTTACAGTATCAAGACATCGAGCAGAACAAAATGCATTAAGTTAAACAGACAACAACATATTATACACGGTCACATGCAAGGGAACATTTTGATTCCAATTATTATTATTTTTTTTATTTTTATTTATTTGTTACAGCAAACTCGGCCCAAAGCTGCTTGTTCATCTCCAACAAAACTCTCTGCTGTAAAGTGTACATCTTCACTTGGGTTCATACTTGGACTCTGCCGTAAAATATACATAAAAGCTGTATATCTTCCCTTTTTATAATAAAATATGAACTGTGCATTTGTGTATTTTGTGGCCTATGCGGCTATGGGAGAGATGATTAATGAATGCAGAACTGACCCGCCTAGAACCTAAAAACACAAAACGTTGACAGAATAGTGACAAATTAGACCCAATAGATGGAAAGAGAAGAAGAAACCAAAAATCTGAAATAAATGTTATATTACATCTGTCATGCCTTGTCAGCATGAAAAGCTAGCAAGAGAGTGATTCCACGTTTTATGTTCTGCTCTATTGTTCTATTGTATTATGCTGGAAGACATCATCCTTAATAATGCACGTGCACTTCTTTTAAGAGGCAGTTGCTTCAGTGTAATAGGAGCATGAGAGAGAATGTAAGAGGATATGGGTAGATATGTATTCTCAAGTTAAACAGCAGTACAGTAACTGCATGCTCATTTGACATCACACACACACACACTTTTGAAGATGCTTTTTACAAAGCAACTTACATTGCAGGTAGGCCAGCTACGGGACACGAACCCATGACCTTCCTGCTGTGAGTCACATTCCCAGACCGCTGGACTATGGTGCCCCCCCCGCCCTTCCCCCTCTGTATATGAATATTTAAAATGCACACTCAATAACACCCTTGCTTAGCAAGTCTCCAATGGGACCACGGCCTGTGTTAATTACAATCTGGAACCTTGCGGAGCTAACAGAATGCGATGTCCTCCTCTTTCTCTCCGTCTGCCTGTTTGACTCTGTGTGTCCCTCCCATAGTCCCCCGAGGAACACCATCTAGACCAGGGGTAGGCAACCCTGGTCCTAGAGAGCCGCAGCCCTGCATGTTTTAGATGTCTCCCTGCTCCAACA
>JAOEGT010029402.1:0-10133 GCA_025447795.1 Speoplatyrhinus poulsoni | reverse complement strand
AATGCCACTGCCGCTCGCACTGTGAGAGCACAATGACACAGACAGTGTGTCTAATGCAGTCTGCACTGGTTTAGCAGTGAGGAGCCATTTACCAGGGCTGTAAAGAAACCCGGAAATGATGATGTAAGCAATCTAACAGCGCCTCAACAGTACATCAAGGTTTGGCCAGGAAGGCCAACCGATTTATATGTGCTAAAGTTCTAACCAAATGTTTAGCGGTTGGACTCCTGGCATTGACAAAGGATTATATACATCAACATACATATAAATATATACAACATACTATCTTGTTCTTTTCTATATTTAAATACAGTATATTGTACATGTGTACTGTAGGCAAATAACCTACTGTAATAGTAATCTATAGGCCCCAATAATGCACAATTTAAGGTATAGTAAGCGATTGTAAGATAATAAACAATTTGTTTAATTCACCAAATATCGCCACACGGTCCGTTTATCTTCCCGTTCTGTGTGTGCGAGCTGAAAAGATAATCTGGTGTTTCTACACGGCCCTGGCTCTGTAAATGGGGACACAAACAAAGTGGTGCAGACCGCACACAACAAAAATATCCTAGCCTTCGCAATGTGTTTCCAGTGTGTGGGGCGGAGCTTCTGACGGGAATACCTATCGAAGGGACAGGTGTTTTTGCTTTGAGCGCCAACCGAGTGTTGTAGCAAGAAATGTACTGTGTTTGGAATTTATTTCTATATTTGCAGATACAGTCTAAAGGTGTTAAGACACTATTGTATTGTGACAGGCGTTCATAAATATCTCTATGGGCTGTCACATACACTTTTACAGTAACAGCCTTTTTTCAGTTGCATACTGTTCTAGACACACGGATTGAAAGCTGTCAGGTCTGGCCCCAGGCCAGACCTGACAACAAAGTAAGCCTCTTTTGTAGCCAAGTGAAATTTTATTGAGTTGCCAGAGGATTTATCTCAAACTGGATCCCTTTCTTCATTAGCCTCTATAGCAGAGGCGTCCTATCAAGGAAAGAGTAAATTCTAAATCCTCAGATGTAATGGACCTCCACAGCCGTGGAGCTGCAGTGTGCAATAAAAGATGTACCGGATCATTAGTCTTCCATAGGCTGTTGAAAGTGGCCTGGCTAATGAACTACATCTCAGAAGAGGAAGGAGAGAGAGAGAGAGGGGAGGAGGGAGAGAGAGAGAGGGGGGGTGGAGAAGGGGAGAGAGGGAGAGAGAGTAGGGAATCAGAATAGAAATAAAGTATGACAACCTGCATGGTTGTGAGGCACCAGCATCAATAATACATAGCAACCACAAACAGTGGTGGCAGAATATAGTTGTGGAAGCTGCAGGGGGTTAATCATAGTGTGTCTTGTCTTGCATAGTTAAATGTCTAGTCTGTGTGTGCCACTTTCCACTAGGGGAATCTATGACACCAGTGTCTTTCGTGTTGTACAGTGACGTTCCATGTGTGATGTGTGACACTCTCCATTAGTATGTCTTTTGGCAAAAGACACATTCGTAGTATTTTGTGAACTGTTTTATATCTAAATGGTCTGATTTTATATAGGGCTTTACAGTATTTTGCCTCACATTCACCCAGTCACACACACATTTATGGTGATTGCTGCCATGCAAGGTGTGACCAACCACCGGGAGCAGTTGGGGGGTAGGGGGTTATGCATCTTCCTCAAGGATGCTTACAGGTAGGTCAACACCGGGGTTCAAACCCACAACCTTCCGGCTGAGAGCCAAACACCCAGACCAGTTGACTACTCTGTCCCACATATGTAGAAAAAACTGCCACAAAAACGTTCTAAAGCTATTAGCTGCTCTATACAAATGATGAATGCAATAATTGTTATACATGACTGTTTTTTATTCTTAATTGAAAATCCACTATTTTCCTGTCTTTAAATATACTGTATGATTTAGTAAGAAATAACATTCTGAGACAATCAGATGGCTTTTTGTCATCGAGCTGCATTATAATTTACATCTCCAGTCCCATCGGAGGTGAGAGCATATGATTCCCACCTCGAGGCTTGGGGAAAAGTGACTTGAAACCGACCTCTGCAATCACCTAGTTAAACATGTCGCTGCACTGTATGATTAAGACCATATTGCAACCATTTGCACTTTCCTGTGTGTTTATGAAAAATTAGACAAGCTAGTCATACAAGAAAAATTACATTCAGCTCAAAATATAAAACCTAATGACTTTTTCATCTTAACACACACTGATCAGGCAAAATACCTGTAGTGACAAACACACGCACGCACGCACGCACACACACACACACACACACAAGCACACACAATAAAGGAAGCAATATCTTTGGGGGGGTTTGCTTTTAAGATCGTTAATCCGCCGGTCTCAAGAGGAAAGATACAATATTCCTGGAGGAAGCTTTTCACAACAAGGTCCGTGGATCAAGTGCATGAATAAATTACAGGCATAATTAAGGGAAATGTCAAATGGCTGCTGTATAGAGCATTATTAACGATGCCCTGGCTGTGATCCTGGGCCTCAAGTGAAGATGATCAATGTGGCTTTAATGGGATGCTACTGTAGGTAGACTGAGGGACTACCAGGATTGGGTAGGTTACTTTTTAAATGTAATCAGTTACAGGTACCAGTTACCAGACTACAATTACAATAAATAAAGTAATTTTTGGATTACCTAAATTTTGTTAAATAATAATAACTTTCCATTACATTTAGATTAACGCCTAAATATTGTTCTTTGAAATGCCATCCCAAAGAAATTTACTGCGTTGGCGCGCCAATTTTTTCAGATTAAGTAGGATTTAATTTAAATTATTGATTGATGTTAATGAAAGGTTAAAAAAAGAACAGCGGATTAGTTGTAAGCATTTTTCTTCTGCAAACTTCCCTTTTAAATTTGAAAGTAGTCCTAGAAGTAATCATCTAACCAGCTAAAATAGTGGAATCAGATTACAGGTATTTTTTTTAAATTAGATGATTACTTCTAGGACTACTTTCAAAGTTAAAAGGGAAGGTCCCGGGTTCAAACCCCGGTCGTCCCGGCCTTTCTGCGTGGAGTTGCATGTTCTCCCCGTGTCTGCGTGGGTTTCATACAGGTGCTCTGGTTTCCCCCACAACCAAAAACATGTCAGGATCACTCTCTCCAGTCAGTGCCATGTGACCAGAGACACTGGCACATATCTGGAGTTGGTCCCTGGACGCTGCACAGCGGCTGCCCACTGCTCCCTTGAGGGATGGGCAAATTGTAAATAATAACAAATTTTGCTACATGTGTGTGTATGTGACAATAAAAGCACCTTTACCTTCAAAGAACAATGTATGTGTGAAATAATCTAAAAGTAATGGAAAGTAATTAGATTATGTTACTAAATGTAGGTAATCCAAAAAGTATGTTACTGCTTAAAATTATAGTCTTGTAACTAGTAACTGGAACCGATTACATTTATAAAGTAACCTACCCAAACCTGCATGTAACTGATTATATGTAATTAGTTACTTCCCAACCGTGGAGACTACAAACTGACCGTAATAGATGTCATGGCGTCCAACACAGCCACAGGTAAACTAGATACTATAGTACTAGAGGACTATAGGCTACTATAAGTAACCTTTATCCTCTGTGCATTGGTGTGTATGTGACTATAACAGTAAGACAGATTTTTCGAGCAGCAGTGATTTACTGTAGGCTATATGTATAATTACAGTAAAATGTCCAATGAAATCGCCACTAGCCTACTATACATACACACACACACACACACACACAAACACACAGTCGCAGATCCTGATCATGGCCCCTGAAGAATTTCCAGGTGAGAACAGTGAACACCCAACCAATTATTTGTGGCTCGATCGAGACAAACACAAATGTTCTTGTTGTGTGCGAATGGTGCATTTTTTTGTTGTATATATTTAGTTCAGGCGGTGCACGTCTCGCGATTTTTCTTCTTCTTTTCTTTTCTTTTCTTTTCTTTTATTTTTAAATTTATTTGGTACTTTTTTACGCAGCGGCTCACTCTCTCAGAGCAAATATATTGTCTGGCAGAGGGTGGCGCTGTTCTTCGACAGGTGCGACTGCCTCCCTGCTGTACCTTCTGCTGCTGCTGAATCTTCCTTCGCCTCGTTGCGGCTGCGTTACTTCGCTGGGGGAACTGCTTGGATGCGCATATAATAGCCTAATCCACACACAATAAACCTTTTGAAACTCAGATTTAGACGCACACGTGTCGGCCGTACAGCGTGCTTAGCGTGTTAGTGGGAATATCAAACGCGATTCCCTCATAAACTGCGTGGGTGGTGTTTTCGGTGGGGACAGGAGCGACATGAAACGCCTGTATATTCAGGTCTTCTCCGTTCCCCGCTATCTTTCATCGCTGGTTCAGTTTCACCTGTATGAACAAGCTGGCGATTGTGACCTATATTTGTAAACGAAGGGTTCCATGGAGGAAAAACCACTCGCCTGCTGTATGAGGACTGCATTTGGCAACTGCTGGTCTGAAGATATTTCAAGATAAGGGTAGACAAGGTAAGAAAAATCTCCTAGCGAGCGTTGCAATTGTGGACGCACATAATCTCAGGGACCTACTTATTACCACATTGATGTGCCAGTAGATATTAACATAGTGTCCGTCAATTCCCATGCAGATATCATTCACTAATAATAGTTTGTTTTAGGCTTGAACAGGGCGCAGCATGCCCATACAACTGCAATCATTCATCCACAACGTGAACCCTATTTTGACCATGTTCTGAAACGGGGTATTTGATTTAGTTAGCTCAAATGGAGCATTTAGTTGCAGTTAATGCATGGCTAAGGAATAAGCTATTTCTTTGTCTCATTTGTGTTTTCAGTATAACAAGTAGTGTTATAGCCAGCTATCCATCCAGTTATTACACTGATTATTTAAAATGCCTTTTAACCTGAGGTATCATGTCACATTGCAGCCAATTAGTTCACTTCACCTAACACCTTTTCATAGTTACAGTAGGCCAAGTTGGTGTGTGGATGGTAGGGATTTACTATCAGAGATATTTAAAAGGACACACACACACGCACACGCACACGCACGCACACACACACGCACACGCGCACACACACTTTCTTTCTCAAACCATATTCACCATGTCATTAGATTGGCATTTGTGAACAGTATTATATACTCCCTCTTTCATATGCACTATCTGTTGAGCCAGCTTGTTACTTGGATACTGGCTGGAGGTGTTAAAATGGTGATTTAACATTACTTTGTGAAAGCCGTTTCCACTCGTCAGTTGGAGAGTGATAGATTCGTACTTTGGGAATGATTCACACTACGGGCGTTCTCACCACCTGCCATCAAAGTCATCTGTATCATTATCTTGAGTGTGAGATGACATTTTGTGTGAGAGTGTGTGGGAGTGTGTGTGTGCAGGTGTGTGTGTGTGCGCATGTGTGTAGGTGTGTGCAGGTGTGTGTGTGCATGTGTGTAGGTGCATGTGTGTGTGTGCATGTGTGCATGTGTGTGTGCAGGTGTGTGTGCGCATGTGTGTAGGTGTGCGCGTGTATGTGCGTGCGTGTGTGTGGGCGTGCGCTAATGTACACAATAACATTAGCCTATGTAAACAGAAGATGGGTGCTCTGCAGTGTGTGAACACGTTCTGAAGCTGTAACAAAGTGCACACCGTGCTGCCAGTTAAATGGTTCACAATATAGACCCAATGAAAAGTCCTCGCTGTACCCGCGTCTTAGTGCTGCCTTTTGTGACAGAACCCCATCACGACTCACGAATACTTCCCCCTGTGGCATGCCAAGTTGACACAGGTGTAACGCCCACCACAGTATCCTTCCACACACCGATGTTAAGTCAGCAGTTTGCATACTGCTGGGCCTATCACCAATGCATGTGTGAGAAAGAGCCTAAACACTGTTCTGGCAACTTTGGGATGGAGGAACGATCCAGGAAACACGAAAAGGAGCGAGGAAAATCTTGGCTAAAAGCCCCCCGTCAGACATCCATGCGGCTGACAAACAATTAGACCCTCCATAAGTAGCTATGTGAATCAGGCTATCTTTGGGATTAGGCTGCAAATGAGCCACACATCATGGCTTACGTCTGCTAAATAGAAAAATGTGTGTGTGTGTGTGTGTGCGTGTGTGTGTGCGCAGTGCACGTGCGCGTACGTGCGTCAGTGC
Organism: Speoplatyrhinus poulsoni; assembly: GCA_025447795.1. Classification (NCBI taxonomy): domain Eukaryota; kingdom Metazoa; phylum Chordata; class Actinopteri; order Percopsiformes; family Amblyopsidae; genus Speoplatyrhinus; species Speoplatyrhinus poulsoni. The sequence goes on along the minus strand of JAOEGT010029402.1, from coordinate 3,975 downwards.
ACGGATGCAGGGTGTACGTCTACACACTGTGAGCACTTGAGTGCCATTACAAGACAATGGCCTAAATCTTCAAAGCTTCATGTGTGCACACACACACACACACACACACACACACACACACACACGCACACACGCACACCTTCGTAGAATACTGTATATCTCCATGCAGCAGCAAAGCATCATGGAGTACCTGGCATGTCTGTACTGTATGTTTACATGTTGTGCACGTGACTACGTGCTCACTAGCCTCCGATCTGCGCTGTGGCTGCCTGACGTCTCCTCTCGCGGCGGTCTGTGCCCGCGCGGGAGGCCGGGCTGCGGCGGTGTGCGATCTGCGACACGAGCCTGCCGCTCGGCGAGGCGAGCCGACAGACACTTGCCCTTGATTATGGACCCGGGCGGCAGGGTTGCTCTCGTCAGGCTGTCTCAATTAATCCGCAGCGTGTTGGTGGGTGGGGGGGGGGGGAGACTGGTATGCTGCTGTGGTGGGTGAGACTAATTGATTGGACGGCACCCAGCTCCCAGCGCCCAGGTCCAAGTCTTCTCGGGCAGGCCAGGCTGAGAGTGAATCCGTCCAAGTGAAGGATGAGCCGCGCTCTTTACTCCCTCCCCCCCCCCCCACACACACACCCTCCCCCTACTAATAGACTGGCACGGGCTGCCTCCCATATGTCTCTGGTATATCAACTCGGCCCGGCTGGGCGGACCCCTGTATGGGCCGACTACGTAGAAACTGACAGAGCCAGCCTTTATATTGCATCTGGGACACAGCGGTGCTGGCTAACTGCGTCAAAACACGCCTATGTGACAGGAGAGGTGTTTTGATTGACACGCGCGACTACATATACACAACCAGCGACCAAATTGGACCTTAAACTTAAAATGACACGATGTCTGTTGTCTGCAGGTGTAAGTTATATCAGTAGGCCACGGTTACTGCTTAAAATAAACTAAAAGGTAGTAATGCAGTGCACAAGCATCATGCCAGAGTTACGTTAAGTACAGATTTGGGAGTGACCGTGGTAACAGCCAATGAAAATCTACTACCCGACTTCCTGATAGTGTTGTCAAGTCAACAGGGCCCTGTGTATCAACACGTTTCAAGCACAAGTTAGTGCTAATGGGCGGAAGAGGCTTTGACTCGAGTTGGCCCAACCGTGAGATGCGCTTCCTGGAGTTTATTTGATGTGGGAGGCGCTTACGCAGAAAATGGATATACTGGTGGCTCTCCAGTTCTCCTGACACACACACACACACACACACACAGTGCTGTGTGTGTGTGTGTGTGTGTGTGTGTGTGGGGGGGTCTTTTTGTTTGGACCATGATACTCTTTATTTTTCTGCACAAATAGAATAGAGTTGTGTCTTAATAAAATACACGGTGCCCACTTCCCACTGCTCATGAAAGTTTATTTGAGACATTCCAGACAGTCAGGGTATTATATCATGTTTTGAGTTGAATAATGGAATATCAGGTAACTTTGTTTGTTTACATTTGGGTTTTTTGAGGTAAGTAATTGCTTAAGTGAAATATCATTACAATAATTATAAGTTTATTGTTTGTTATGCTGACCCTGTCCTTTAACACAAATATTAAAATATCTCAGTAAAAGCCATGGAATTTGACATTTGACTTAGAGTAGGAACCCTTAAAAAAATCTAAGGGCTAGCTAAATCGATGACTACTGGCCAAAGACATTGTGGTGGCACTAGATACAACAGCACACAGCATCCCTGATAAATACTTAGAGTCAGGCTTGGGGGGGTGGGAGGGGTCAGAGGTTTTATGATGTCACAACTGAATTTGGAATATCCAACCTAAGTCTTCTTCCAACAGGTCAGGCTCCCCTCTTTCAGAGAATAAGAGACCTCATTTTAAGACCTCATTGGATGAAAGTCTCATTCACCCTTGGCTGCCAAAGATGATGTTGCCATGGAAACAGCTCCTACTGTTATCAATCATCGATTGTCTGGCAGGTAAAATACCTTTTTTATGTATGTGTAAATGGTTCTTTTGTGCGTGGACATTTGTAATTGCAGGTCGATATAACGTCGGCGCGACAATCGATGGGATGGTCCCCGACTTCAACAGAACACTCCTCGGTATTGACTTTCACTAATAGTACGGCACTTTTGCAAGCCCATGCAGTTGTCGTGCTGTCCCTCACAGAGCAAGACGCCTCCTTGTATCATTAGAATGAGGTGGTTGTTGATGGATGTTTTGAATATATGGTAATGACGCTTGATACTCTAATATCAAGGCATGATCGCTAAGAAAAAAAGTAATGGGCGGGCACAGTGTTTTATGAAATCATTCAATTGACTGGCCCTAGAGTTTGTGTCGTACACCCTAGCCTCAACTGGGGCACATCAGAGTGTTGAAGCCAGTGCAGATGTGCTTAAAACGCTGTGCTGTTGACGGTTGGCTTCAACAGCAAACCAAATCACTGTCCAAAACGAGAGAGGTTGCCACTCTATCTAGAGAGATACAAAATCAATAAGTTTTCCCCCCACATAAATAGTAAAGGTCCTAATAGCTAATTTCACTTGTTTTCTAATGTGTGTGATTAGTCTGGAAAAGGCACCTTGAGTTTGCAAGCTCTGCCTCTGTGATTTGCTTCGCTCTGCATTAGTGGCCAATCAGGTTCCATAGGTGGGTAGTTCAGTTTGGTGCCCAATTGACCTTGCCCAAGCCCCGCCCCTTTCACTTGTCCTACCTAGTTACTGTAACTACGGAGGACAAAACACCATAGAAAGCTATTACAGCAAAACAGACAGTTTGTGGAAGGTTCCGTTGTTATTGGAGGGCAAGCAAAAGGGGCGGGGCTTGGGAAAGGTCAACTAAGTATCCAGTGTCAGCGTGTCCTGCTCTGATTGGTTGAAGGCCGATCAGTGCACTTGCTTAACCAATGACGAGAGATCTCGTTAACCTCGTCAACCAATCACGAGAGGTTTGAAGGTGGGGTAACTGATGCCGGAGAAAGATTGCTGGAGAAAGTTGATACTTGGTGTTGATATAACACAACATCTGCCCCCTTTAGATGCTCCATCCCCCACATTTAACACACATTGCCAAGGCTCGAATGTTGTGGTGTGGTGCTGCCTGCACCACTTTGTTTGTGTTCCCATATACAGAGCATGGGCTGTGTAGGAACACCGCTGCCTTTTGAGGAGAGATTCTCTGAATTTGACAGAAATTGTACTGGAGTGGAATCGCTGACCTTGCCTTTCTAAAAGGTGAGGTCAGCGATTTTAAGCTAAATATCAACAATCAACAATCTTCCAGCACCGCTGCCTGCACCTTTTGACAGGAAATGTAGCTTTTGAGGGCAGAGCAAAGTGGTCCTAGTGCTGTTACTGTAAAGCCTTTGACACACGCAGGCGACTACTAGCAGCGATGATGTAGCCATGAGAGACAACTGAAAGCCAATGATATTCAGCGACTTGGAGCGACAAAATAACGATTGGCGATGAGATTGAGGCGACTACCAATGGAAGCTAAGGACATTGTTGACTGACAGATTGACTGACACATTTCTGGTGGGAAATACAGTATATATGAGAAGGATACCTATAGGTAACCATAGCCGGGAATGTAAACAAGCGGGCGATTTCAGCAGCTACAGAGCGATCTTTTGCAGTATTCACAGCAGCAGTAGTGTGTAGTAGTCACGCGCGCCGCGGACGGGGGGGACGGGCATTAACTTGTGTGGCCCCATGTCAGAGTGCCTGGAGAGCGGGTCGTACCACGGCCCACGATGGAGGATGGAGCCCAGTGACTTGTTCATCCCCGTGGATTCTCTGGAGGAAGAGGCCACAATGACGTGTGATGCCAAGGGAACTCCCCCACCTCAGTACAGGTACAGTATATACACAGTTTTCTATGCTATATATATATATATATATACTGTATGTGTATATATATATACTGTATGTGTATATATATATATATATATACTGTATGTGTATATGTGT
>JAOEGT010029391.1:0-10133 GCA_025447795.1 Speoplatyrhinus poulsoni | reverse complement strand
GTGAGGCTCGTTGCTTCGGCTAGCAGTGTTTTGTTTTTCGTCCGTCTGCCCTCGTTTCGCCCTGCAAGGCGTTACAAATGCTGCTTTAATAGTTTCTTTGTATAATGTTGTAAACTGTAAAAGCTTTTATTTTAGTTTTTTCCCCCCTCACAATTCGTTCCACATAGGTTAATGATCTTTTTTCTGTGTATTATTTAGAGAGGGGTCAATTTTCTGTGAAACCAATAGGCCTACCACACTGAACAACATCGAAACGTGAAATCTGTGTGAAAGAAACAGTGCTCACAATAGTGCCTGGGGTTCGGACCTTGCAATAATTTAATTTTGCTTGGCGCGTCTTTGTCCTCGACAGTCCACTTCACTGGTTAATCGCAAAGTGAGTCGTAGACTATAGGCTACCAAATTAATTTAAGAGGTTTATGGTGCACCTTGTTTCTAAAGTATCACAAAACATGGCTATTACAATCAATGTGGCATTGGCCAATTGTAACAAATTGCGCTTGGTTATAGCTTTCGTAAAAATATTTACCAAATGTCTTCAGGTAGGAAAACTTATTTTACAGCGAATATAAAATCACGTAGCCTACCTTGTATGTGCTGGTTGACGACATTCTCCAGTCGATCTAGCCTCTCAATGATCCGGAGCGTATCTCCTTTTTTGTCACCTTCTAACTTTTTCTCTGGTATCGGCATAGGGACTTTGATGTATACATTGGCGATGTAATTAGTAACCCATCCAACATACAGTAGACACACAATGTTGGTCATGCCACTCAGGATCACGCATGTAGACACCAAAGTTTTGGTTCTCCTGGTGCAAGCCATGCCAACATCCTCCATGCAGCTTACAAGATCCCGATAACCAGAGTCAGCAGTCACCCACCAAACAAGGAATGCAGTTCAGTACAAGCTTCACTACGAGCCGCGCAATAATTCCCGTTAGTGCGATGAAGTAGAGTTCAGCCGTATTGTTTAGATCATGCAGGGTGAATCAAGACGGTGTGTGTCAAATATCTACAGGTGAAGGAAACGGCTCACGTTTCCTCTTTCGTTCCATTACGAGCTGTTCAGCATCAACGAAGCACGGTGCTTTTTTTTCAAGCCAACGAGATTGCACGGGCAAGGCTGACAGTCTCCCTATTTATGCAAGGCAAGCCCTTTTCTAATGATTCATATAGCCTAACTCAAATGTGGGAGGATCTAACGTGCGTGTTTTCATAGGCCTGCTCCTCTAAATGTATTTTACAGTAATAGTAGGCCACTGTTATATTGCCATAAGCAAAACATTTACAAAACAATCTATTTTTTGTAATCACCACAGAATACAGGACAGAGAAGAGAAAAATTATAAACACCAATGTCTATTACTGTAAGTGTCAAAAATAGAAGCATCAAATCAACTTAATCTCTTATTGTGGCGTTTTACCATGCAAATATCAAATGTGTGGTGCATACATAAATAATAAACGCCAATGTCTATTAATGTAAGTGTCAAGAAACACCAGATCAAGTTCATTAATACAAAATATAGGCTACTAGCAATAATCTCTTATTGTGGCTTTTACCATGCAAACATCATGCGTGTGGTGCATAAAAGACATTTTTTATGTTGTTGTTGATGTTGCTGAATACAACAGCAAAAATAATGACAATAATGAGGAGGGTGGCATGTATTCAGACCAACAAACCCAACATTGTAGCAAATACTTAAAAAGTAGAATGAAAAAATGAATTAGACCCCAAAAGAGTGGCAATGCCAATAAATGACTGTGAAGCTTGAAAATGCTGTTTGATTTTTTATACTTGAATCAATAGTTGCATTTACTTGAATTAAACATGAAAGTTACAGTTTTTTGCTGACAATATTATTGATTTTCTTGGATGGACGCATTCTTTTTTTATATGAAGGTCTTTCTAGCATACATTGTGGTGATTCAATCCATAGTAAAGTTAATTGTGTCATAAATGAACAAAAATAATAATAAATGAAATGAAATTTTAATTTAATCCAATAATTTGTGCAGTCCACAAGTGCTTCTGATAAATGGCTGTGTGGGCTTTCTCATTCTTCCATCTTTTGAGATACAGTACTTATTGGCCACTTCATACTAATTGGCTTTTATAGGTCCTGTTTTCAGCCCTGAAATAGCTATTTGATTTCAAGTTGTGTAATTATATGCAACTTTAATTTAGAAAATAAATATCTGAGCAAGTGGCTTTTATGAGTTGCACCATTTGTATTATTCTCGCGCAGTGCCATAAACAGAAGAGAATGAAAACTCATTTGAGATGCATGACAGAGAAAATTTGGTTAAAATGTAAACAACATTGAAAATGTAGTCATTGTAGAGAAAATAGCATGCACTAATTCTCAAATTTGGCAGAGTACAATATGCTTGGTAGAGCAGGGACTTAGAACATTGACAATAAATCAAATGTTGCCTGCATGCAGTTGTCAAAAACCAGTGCTTGTTTTGTCTGTGATACTTGATTAAGGTTTTACGTTTTGTATCGGAATAAAATGTTTTGCCATGAGTTTTCCATCATCCATGATGGAACATTTTTATTTTACATGTGATTTAGTCCGTGTGCCATTTATGGTAAGGCTCATTGTCAAATAATTTTGTCATAGTTCACATGCATTTCTATTGCTTTGTCAATGGAGTGTGGCACACACATACTGTAGTGACACACACTACAGAGATACTGTAGTGTGTGTCCAATACATTTGGTTGCTTCCACACTTTAAATCTGATTTTCTTGTTTTCAAAAACACTTGAAATGCAAATGCTGATTGTTTTAAAACCGTATTGAGAACTAAACATTTTACACTTACTTTGTCAAACCACAGGAGTCTATATTACTCAATGGATTTATTAATCTGTTAATCCTTTCCTCTGGAGAATCTGCTTAGAGAAGCCAGACCTCATGATTACATATCTCAGCATGTGCAAGGATGGTCTATATGATTTACATGTACATTTATAGTACCATGTCTAAGCATAAGGTTATAATGTAGATTTGAGACTGCATTTTTCCTTGTTCAATATTCCTCCCCATGACCTAGAAGCTGTATTACTATACAGACATTCCACCTGCCCTTCACCCACATAGCGGTACACATACGTATGTCTGTCCATAAAAAACAGTACCAGAACTGGTATATACTGTATAACATTACATGTCCAGTAGCTCGTCTGGGTTGAAAGAAGATGGTTAATGTGTGCACCAATGCATATGAACATTAATTCATCAGGGTGTACATAAATGAATGTTGAGCTTTGTCAAACGGACCCCATATGATTACTACACCACAGCTCTCTCAATAGATAGATAGATAGATAGATAGATAGATAGATAGATAGATAGATTATGTATAACTGTTCCTATTTTTATTCACATTTTATTTGATTAAAATCTTAAGTGAATGGACTGTATCTAAGATAGAGAGAATACGATGAAGAGACCGTGGTACATTTCATGCATCTTTAAAAGCGAAATGTACCCATTGTGAAAAGATTATAATGGTTGACTGTCAGCTGTGGATTAGAAAGTACAGAGATGAAAGAAATTACGCTTGGCTGTCTTTTTTTTCTCCAAGCAGGATGACTCGTTCTGTTATTACGCTTTGATGCGCAAGTTAAAAGACAAGTGTGCCCAACTCCAAAGGTAAAGCCAAGAGGATGGCTCACGGCTCAAATGTACACATTTAAAAGACTGTCTGTTAAGACTTGTATAATGGAAGACTACAACGTCTATTGATTTCCTTTGGATACAAGCCAGCCACAGGGCCACCATGTGGGCTTTGCTATAACCTTAGAGCCACATGCTGAGTAAGTGAGCCAGCCAAATAGCTGTCACTTTGGGTAGACGTGAGTGGTCTTCACATGTGCTGATTAATTACTGTGTGGGGCGGGTTATCCTGTAATCATGGCTGTGAGGACTAGGAGACAAAGACACTACCAAGTTCCCCAGCCATGGAGACAGGGCTCATTAATCTACAAACCCTCTCTCAACTGCATCTGTATTACTGTAGTTGTAAGGGTAGCTGCTGAATTTATATTATAGTCTGGCCTTGACAATAACAATGAATAAATACTTGACAGAAATTGTACATCTGTGTTGTAATATAACAACAAAGTAAAGAGGATTTTTCATCATTATGGGTAAATATGTTGAGTTTCTTTTTTCTTTTTCTTTTTTTGTAGAATAGTAATTTAATGCAAACAATATTTAACCGTGATATCTGTCTGGAAACCCAATAAGTGCAGTTCTACAGATGTTTAACTGTTACCAACTGTCAGTCATTGTGGCAGGGGGCTATTAAAGTAAGTCAATTAGAGAATGAGAATGATCTCGGCTGCAGGCACATGAGCAGCAGAAAAGAGACTGTGGGGCCACATGCTGCACTTGAATGGACATTTAGCTTCACCCTGTTTCACACCAAGGGATGGGGAAATGTTCCCCAGTCACATTCAACAGAACACAACAAGAAGGCAATGGTAGAAGCTTTGCATGTGTAGTGAACATATGGAGCCAGGGAGTGAGACCAACGATTATGCAATATGGTAATTGTTAATTCAATGAATGGAGCTTTACATATATTCCTCTACTGTATGTGCTTTAATGTTGTATAAATACTGTCCTTCAAAGGTCTTTTCAATTTATATCTATATAGGCTTTTGGAATGTTGTGATTGATGCCTTTAATAAATAGACAGGTTTCTGTTTATGAGCATATAGCTTATTAATAGTACGACCAATAGTATATATTGAATCTAGAAGGAGGCAGAAGGAAAGTCACTCTAAAGTTTTCTCTGGCAAGAGCACTTTATTATTTATGCTGCTATTAGTTTTGAGAAATGAATTACATTTTGGTAATGTTTGTATAATACTACTACTGTATGTTGACTGTGGCACACTTCATAATATTCTCTTGGTGTGTGTGTACATATACATATATATACATATATTCTTCTGATGTCAATATACTCAGTTTGCACGATTTTTGGTCATGATGGATGTAACAGACATGCGACATATGCTGTGTTCAAATGGGGTAGTGTTTACCATGTTCACTAGAAGAGTCCATATGAACGCCCCTATCTTGTGGTATTCACAACGTCGTCAAGTGGAACTTTTATGAAAGCTTCAAGTTCACAAGTTCCCATGTCGTAATCATGAGTTCACGAGTTCCCATGTCGTAATCACAAGTTCACGAGTTCCCATGTCGTAATCACGAGTTCATGAGTTCCCATATCATAATCACGAGTTCACGATTTCCCATGTCGCAATCACGAGTTCACGAGTTCCCATGTCGTAATCACGAGTTCACGAGTTCCCATGTTGTAATCACAAGTTCACGAGTTCCCATGTCGTAATCACGTGTTCACGAGTTACATTTGAATGCAGCAATAGTCCTATGCCCATGCCTGATGCTGTCGTGTAAGTCTTGTGCACGAGCAACAGCTGGGGAGCACAGATTCTGTTATATTTTTTATGTTAATGCTAAATATAAAACAAAATATAATATTTAATCAATGTACAATTATATAATTATAGTCCACCACAAAAAGAAAAATCCAATTGTATTTGATGCAGTTCTACAGCAAGCATGGACGGTGAACTCCAGCTTCACATAGCGTACTGAACTAAAGCACGTCATAAAGGTAAAGGTAAATGTGCTTTTATTGTCACATACACATACATGTAGTGAAATTGATCCTCTGCATTTAACCCATCCATCAAGTGAGCAGAACTAAGATTGTACTGCAAATGTGGCGTTAGAACATACTATCAAGATGGTGCGGCCCTTAACCTCCATTCATGTGCGTCGCTCTGCCAAAACCTTTGTACGTACAAGTCGCCATTTCTGTTCTAATTTTCTGTCTATCTGTGTATAAGTCTATGGCACATGGTACAAGTCCAACATAAAAACAGACAACAGTCAATCTGTTAGCCCTGACAACATGCTACTGTCATTATTCTAACAGAATGCTGTTTGCCTAATTACTATGACCTATTCAGCTATTGCCAAATGTATTAATTGTAAGTCACTTTAGATAAAAGCGTCTGCTAAATTATGTAAATGTAAAAGCTTAATGAAAAAGGGGCCTGTGAATTTCTCCCTCAGAGTACAAGCTATACAGCTGTGGTCCCACCTATTTTTACTGATTGTACTTAACAGGGCGTTTTGAAAAGCACTGAATGTGGAATTGGGTTGCCATGCGACTATTAAAGATGTATTTAACGGATGGCAGGCTTTCTCTCAAAGGGGAAATTATGTTTACTTTTAATACTGAGGTCATAGCTTGAGACTATTAGAGAAGGGTGGAAATGTAATGTTTGTTTTTACAGAAAATACGCTGAATACAGTTTAATCTTACCAAACAAGACCAGGTTGTTAAGTTTATCACTTCTGATCTGTCTTTGTTCATGCTAGATGTGCAGCAAGCAGGGATGTTAAATTAAAAGCCATTACTGTTAATGTTAACCCCCTCTCAGCTCCTTGCATATATTTACCATTTCTCAAAATTCTACAGTGAGTAGAGTCAGGGTCAGAGCTGGGGGTGAAATTCCACTTTAAGTGTCTGTATGTTGTCAATTAGCAGTCAAGTCACATAATGTAATTAACAATTTGACCAGATATAGCACATCAATTTTGAGAGAAAAAAAATCTGGGGAGGGGGTGAAAATACTAATAATAAATTGGTAATGTCAAACAACTTGTTTGACATTACCAATTTATTATTAAATACTATTAAATGTCAAATATATAATAGTAATAGTTTGCTGGACCAAATTCATGGCCAAATCAGGGCGTGTCCCTCTAAGCTCAAAATAGTCAACAGCTCAGGAAAGTGCTCAGAATCGTTATTGTCGTTCAATTTCTTGCCATAAAGATGGACAGTCTTGTCAAATGCACTTGGATTTTAAAAGCAGAGAGCAGAGAGGATGAGAGAGGAAGAGAGAGAAAGAGAGAGCAAGAGATAGATGCTATTGAAGTCCTTGAATGAATATCCTCTTGAAACTGAACAAGCTTTAATGAGTTAATAATGTATTTTGGTATTTTAACTAAATTACTTATGCATAACACCCTTAATCAGCATACTGTGCATAGACCTTTTTATATATTTTGTGTGATAGGTTAAAGCTTACTTAGTATACTTTAACTGGATGAATAGAATGAGATTTTGCAATGCTGCGAAATCCTGCTCTTCCTCAGATAGAAGGAACCTGAGATTAACTCATCCTTTTAATACTAGGTTACGGGACTAATGTGGAGCTGAAAAATCTCTTTGCTTTTCCCCACTTTCTATATTTTTGCTGCAGATGTCCTTGCATATAGGAAGGCGTGTAGGAATAAAGTAGAGTTGAACATTAAAAACCATGAGTAAAAAACAAGGCATATTCTGGTGCGCTACAAAACAAATGTCAGTACAGAATGCCACTTACTCTCGTCACGCTGTAATTATAGTTTCATTCATGAGTTGTTTTCTTCATGACAATTTATAACATTTTGATTAAAAGCCATGAGCTCAGCTATCTTGAATACATGGCATCATCCATATACGTCTCAGGATGCAACACTGGACAACATGTTTATACAGTATATGTATTATTATAATAGTTGCTCACTGGCTGTGTTCTTGATACTGTCCAGAAAGAAGCCATACCACCACTGCAAGTTAGTCCCATAACCACAAACTAATCGTGCTCCGTTCATTGCTGACATATTTTGTTTTGTTTCTTTCACAATAATATGATTTATTTAGTTACTTCTTCCAACACTGGCTCCCTCAAGCGCATCAGCATTTTAAAGCCAGGTGCTAGACAAGATTTACAAAGCTGTTGCACAGGCAGCCCCGTCTGAGAACACTGTCTCCATGCCTGTCGTACCTGGCTGATCTCCAGTCTGCGACGGATCTCTGGAGAGAAATACGTGCGGTGCTAGACTACAAGAGCCACACAGTGCAACAATGCAGCGACGGGGAGATTGATGAGGATAGGACTGTATGCCCAGATACGCCTCTGTCTCAACCTTGCTTACATCCCATAATATAACCCACACCGCCCTCCAGAGATGGTGCCCTCTCAGGAGCCACAAGGTCATTTACCCTACACAAGGGGATAACATGATCCATGGTTTCAGAGAGGAAGCTCCATGGTATTGAACCTCAGGTTATACAGCCCGCACAGAATGTCTGTTTGAGCCCTTGTACTGGTTGCTAGGAAGCTGGAAGGTCATTGTGCCCAAAGCACCGGAAAAACTATTACAACAGACAATACTGTGAGAAAAACAAAGCATTAGCAGCAATGCAGACTTGTACAAGAATAAATACTTCAGATAATAATGTTCCAATGGCTTACATGTCAGTGGGCAATCCATGTGCCGCAATGGGTCGCCTACCTCAGGGATGAAATGCACAGATGGTTTTTCAAGATGGTTGTTCGAGGAGAGATCAAGCCCATAATGCATGTCTGATTAAACCTCATGCCCAGAAAAACTTGCACACAGAGGATTTATGTATTTTCTCACTGATGGAATCAAGCTATTGCAAATAGTAAATCATTGATCTCTCATATTTCTCTCATGCTTAACCACAAAAGAGCAAGATTTTCCTGAAGCAATATAATTTTAATGCTAAAACTGAATAATCATTTAGAACTCATAATTGAGCATGAGTGGGTTGACGCATGTGAGTCTCAATTTTGATTAATTAATACCTCAGGGTACCACCTGTCAGAACGGGAAGAATTATGATTATGATATATTTATTATGACGTGCATTTCAATTCATTAGATAATAATCTGAAATATCATATGGGATTTTTTTGTTGTTGTTTAGCTGACCTACCTGTAAGCATCCTTGAGCGAGATGCCTAACCCCCTATTTGCACCATGTAATAGTTGTACTCATTGTAAGTTGCTTCAGATAAAAGCGTCTGCTAAATTACCTAATTGTTAATTAAATTGTAAACTTAAAATAATATTATGATATTAAGATTGATTATATGATCTGGTGGTGCTTTGACATCTTGAAATGAACAATACATACGTAGATATAGAATAAAATAGGATAACCTTAATCCAGTTGTAACTAATGGCTTTATGATTCATATATGATAACAATGACAGGCGGTGAGAGGGCTTGGGTAAAAGATGTCACATTAGTTATGCTGCTGTTGTGAGTTTTGATTCTCAGGAAGATAATTTAGTTTGCAGTTGTTGGTATTGTCAGAGTTCTAGCACTTTGAGAGCAGATGCAATCCTCACTGATTCCCAAGTCTTTTAAAAATCCTAAGTGATTGGCCACTTGCGAGTCACATTTGTATTCATATTTATTCTGTTTTTCAACAGTTATTTAAAAAAAAAAAAAAACTTCCCTTGAGCATAGAATTCAGTTTCAGTACTTTCTTTTACAGTAACATGCCTGCCTGACATGATTGGCTGTCTGACTCTAAGTGGCAGAGTTGGCTAAAGATGACACTTACTATGTGGAACCACATCTGACTTGTTGGTTTTACAGTTCTTTTAGAGAGGATTTTTGGATAAATGACATGTTAGAATGATTTCAAAGTGCAGCCCTTTCATGTCTTTTCAGACAACACAACTACCACACAACATCCAAAACGTAACCTTTAAGACAAAAAGGTCAAGGAGCTTAATGCTGACAAAAATGTCAGAGAGGAATTTTCCCAAGAGAGAGTGTCTCTGTGGTCTGTATGCATTTCACAAAGGGGTTGACCAAGGGAAGGAAAAAAACTAAATTTAGCCTACTGCTACAGTACATCTACTCATAATGTTACACACATTTTTAAATATTTCTTTAGGACAATTACTTTATTTTATATTACGATAGTCCTAAAACATAATACATTATTACAGTGACTAAGGTGATGTAAAAAATTGGATTTTACTACATGGCTATACAAATACCTATTGATAATAGAATGTTTGACTGATTGTAACGCTCCCCTGGTCTCGCCGGGGTAGCACGGCCGGAGAGGGACTACCCACATCCCCAGCGCCTCACGCAGTGCCGCGCCGGGGGTCCGCAGGAGCCGCCCTGCGTCAGGGAGTCGCCGCTCCACGCCGGGGGTCCACCGGAGCCGCCCCGCGTCGGCAAGCAG
>JAOEGT010029370.1:0-10134 GCA_025447795.1 Speoplatyrhinus poulsoni | reverse complement strand
ATATATAAACATAAACATTTATAATATTAAATAAGCCTATTGTATGCCATACACATGTACGTTTTATTGCCTCCACGTCAAGCTGTATTCATTTAAAACCCCAATCAACAACGCATGTTCTAGTGTTATTGGCCCTCATTTATTAATCTAATGTAGAAGCCAGCACCGGTCCGAGCGCAGAATGAATTTTACCACAGTGTTCATGTCTGATTTATGAAACTGTTCAAGCCGAGAAGAGGAACTTCTCTAATCGACTCGAACAAGTAGTAGATGAGAAACAGCTAGTCGCAACAGCTAGGCGCCGGTTAATGGTAGCCTATAAATGTAATAGCTTAGGCTACTTGAAGGTGCATCTCAATAAATTAGAATAATGTTGAAAAGTTAAGTCATTTTGATAATTAAAGTGGAACTCATATAACATGGATTAATTACACACAAAGTGATATAGTTCAAGTCTGTATTTGTTTTAATCTAGACTGTTATGGCTTACATCTCATGAAAACCCCAAATACAGTATCTCAGAAAATTTGAATATGACATAAGTACATTTGAATTATAATATAGACATGTCGGCCTTCTGATAAGTATGTTCGTCTACAAGCACTCAGTAGTTGGTTGGGACTCCTTTTGCATGAATTACTGCATCTATGCGGCGTGGCATGGAGTCCATACATGGACTCCATGCATGTTTACCTTTAGCAGTGTGGGCAGGTGCTAAGTAAGGTGCTGGAAAATGAAATGAGCATCTCCATAAAGCTCATCAGCACATAGAAGCATGCTCTAAAATGTCCTGGTAGACTGCTGAGTTGACTCTGGACTTGATGAAACACAGCGGACCAACACCATAAGATGACATGGCTCCCCAAATCATCACTGACTGTGGAAACTTCACACTGGAATTTAGCTTTTGTGCCTCTCCACTCATCTTACAGACTCTGGGACCTTGATTTGTCAAATGAAACGCAACGTACACTTTAATTTGAAATGAGGATATTGGACCACTTTTTCTTCTTAGCCCAGGTAAGACGCTTCTGACATTGTCTCTGGTTCAGGAGTGGCCTGACACGATACTTCATGGTACCCTTCTGAAGGCTGTTGCCCACCAAATGTAATAATAAGCAAAAATAAGCAACAACTCTAAAAGGTAAAGCTGTAAGCTAATTGTAAGTTAATACACTTTGTCAAATTCACCAAATATATCCTCGCATTTCACTAGCATACCATGCTGTGTGTGCTGAAACATGTTCCAATAAATCGACACAGCCATGACTTTATAATTTTCTGCTAAACCAGAGGGCCCTATTTTGATTAGCTCAAGCGCAAGGTCTAACGTACAAGGCGCAAGTGAATTTAGGGCTTTTCTAGTTGAATGGTGTAATAAATAGTTGAAGGGCCAGCCGCATGATTCAAAATGGCTCATAGTGGCATCACCCATTACCTTTTAAAGCCAGACATGTTTCTGTAACCTTATTGTTATTAATACAAATGAATGAAGCTAGAAGAGCAGATGAAACAGCTCATCTGCTCGGTCAATGTGAAATCACCCGACACAAGTAGACCATATTTGGCAATAGCAGTATTAAACATATATTGCTCAAATATGAAATTGCGAAGACTCCACCAGGCTTAATAGAGGACCCAGATAAATTGTATTGTTATAAAACATTTCAAACAGCAAAATAAAGTCCACAGTTATGGTAATGAACTCAGTAACAAACAACAATGGAAGTTGAAAAACTAAACTATAAGTTAGGTTAAACACAGTGACCAGACAGTGAACTTGAATATTGAAACCTGAACACCATCATGTTGATTTGCATTGAGGAACTGACGCTATACTGTCAAGGGTTAAAGCAAATATCAATATCACGTTAACCTTTAGTTCAGGCACAAACACCATTACTCTAATAATGATGAATTGTAGTCTAACTGAAGATAATGATCTCTGAATAATTCTAGAAAGCAAAGCAAAGCAGGAAATTAGGAAATTGTCTTTGAGGAAATGTTAAGCTTTCTGATTAAATCAGCATACCCAAAGCAACATATTTATTTGTGTATTATTATTATTATTATTTGTATATTTTAATTTCATTTTTGAGGTCAAGGGTAGAATGTGATGTAACTAAGAATGTTGGAAAATGGCAACAGAACACCACAAACAAAACCTCTCAAATCTTTAGTCTGTAAATGTTATGTACATTTTAAATGCAGAACATAACATTATTCTGAGATATTCCACATTGTCCAATTACATGGGAAATCACGATTCTCAGCACCGGCCTTGGATGTTCTGCCGCCCCAGGTAAAACCAGAAATGCCACTTTTAGAATAGTGTAAAAGAAGCTTTAGCCTACTATGTCAATGACCCAGCCTATAGTCAGTCAACTATAAACTAACTGATAGCCTGCACTTTGTCAAATTCATCTAATTTTCTTACACTATCTTACTCTTCTATGGGCGTGCTGACAAATTAATCTGGTAGCCTCCCTACGTCTACTATAGAACTATATAATAACTACTAGCGCGTGTATTCCTTATTTCTATGGTGTATTCACGTAACTCCGCCCGTCTAGTCGGCTGAATGGAACCATCATGGAGCAGAACTCAAACAAAAGCAAAACAAAGAAAAAAAAATGTTCATCGTAATCGTTCAATGTTCAATTAATCGTGATTTAGATTTTAGGTAAAATAATGCAGCCCTAAGTGGCACTGCAAAGGGATATTGATTGATTTGAAGCCAAAGTTAGCAAGCGTTTTCGAGAATGACTGACCCTGCCGTGTTTTCGTTTTTTTAGTTTGGACTCTACAGGGTTAACAAATAAATTGTATTTACAGCATTGATCAGGAGCATGCAGCAAATTGTCATATTATCATCCAGCTATGGAGCACATGTGACAAAGCATATCAATTTTACATTTGAAAAGGTTTCGGTGTACAAAAATGTGAATTTAAAAAAAAAAAAAACATTCTCTTCCAATTTTTCCTCCTTTCCTTTCATCTTCCTGTAATCTTGTATTCAACCAATGTTCCTATATTCTCACCTCCTTGTCCTCTCTTTCCCATGAGGATGTGCAGCTGTATCATTAGGAGATCTGATTTCAACAGTCTCCCACCCCAGTAGGCATTTCCATTACATACACATTTCCTTCCTCTACAGCCGAGTCATGCTGTACCAGCAGAAGAAATACTGAAGCTTTTTGAATAAGACCGTTAGATGGAATATGAGTAATATGAATATGTTCACCCTCAGTTCACTGAGCTTCATTTACATGGAAGGAGTCTCTGAAGATGCTGCCCTGATGTAATAATAGAAATAAATGTGCCAAGCTATTTTAGATAAAATGTACAACAATGTGTGACCCCATCGGCTCTCCTGATCTTCCCAACTCCACACTTTGTTCTGCTCTGCAGCATATCAATCTCATATTCCAAGATGCTAATGTATATCTGTGCTTGAGTCTAGGCATCTAGAAATAAAATGTATTATTATTATGATGATTATTATTATTATTATCATCATCATCATCTCACAGGAATCCACTGACGCTTCCAAGAGTTTTCATAATAGAATTATAAAGAAAATATTCAATCCCGCCTGGTACAAAGTATATTGATACTCTGCTTCCCGTGGCTTTGTACAGTCTGTATGTGGTCTGCTTTGTTGGCATAATTTCTTTGTATTTCTTTTTGTATATCATCCTGCGAAACAGTTACGCTATATGAGGAAAACCATCTGGATGGAATAACGGCTCTACTAAAAAAAGTGCTACTTTAGGCACAGCCAACCTCTGCTCATGAAGATGTTTTCTGATTAATCAAACCTGTCCTCCTGACCTTCTGATCTCATAACTGATATCCTTCAAGCAAGCAGTTTAATGAGAATGTCAACTGCATTCATTTCCAAACAGGTCCCAGGAAAACACGTTGACATTGGGCGTGGGACAAAGACAGTTTGGAATGCCTTCAGCAGATAATAGACACTTAAGCACCAAAAGAAAACATTAAAGCAAACTCCTGTTCCAGCAGGGAAGGATCTCCCTGGAGCAGGATGTGTGTCTTCCAGGGAGCTGTCAGTGTGAAGGGAGTAGGGGCCAGTGCCCCTCCCTGCACAGCTAAAGACCAGTCTTGTTTCCTGACAGCTGAGACAGAACCAGGCCCACCATGTTTTACATAAGCTTTCCACTAAAATGCAGCAAAAATTAGCATACCACAGAGTGTTTTTTTATTTTATTATTAATCTCAATCTGCTGAAGGTCAGACTCCACAGGTCTCTAAATGTTTGGACAGACTACAAGTGGAGGCAGTGTGGGACACAGACATATGGAGAGAGGGAAAGCTAAAGTGTAAAAAATAAAAGCGTCATCTCTGGACACCGAGCATAGCTTAAGTAGGAAACACGGATGACATGTGAGTGAAGACGGCAGTTAGCTAGGACAGATGGAGCAAGGCGACACTCTCTTAATGGAGGAGAACCTTCTAGATGTTAATGCAGTTTGCTAATCAATAAGCACACTTGAACGCCATGGACAGGTTGGGACAATACAGGACAGTAATTATGATAACATGTTAACATGAATTTCAAATGCAGTGCAAAGACAAATACATTATTTACAGTATATTATTTTAATGAGCTGAATGAAGAAAAATATTCCCTGTTGCATCTGCAAAACTATAAAGGTGTAAGAAGCAGATAGGAACACGAAATCCCTGGTTTTCAGGGATTCAACCCTGAGGCAGACTGGCCTACATACTTAGCAGATAGTCTTGTTCATGTCTCCAGGTTCCACTGCTGCATTTCAAGCTGCTTGAGAACCAGTGCATTATGGGAGATAAACTACAGACACTGGCGCCGAGCATTGTACAAATTTCATATCTATCGTCTCTTTCCTGTTTTATGACAAAAGTATAGCCTACTCGTGCTGTGTGTTGTTTTATGTAGTTTTACGAGTAGTTTAAATACAAAATAACTGATTATTGACTTGACTTTTTGTTTTATGACTATATTGTAGAGTTTATGTTCACACTGCCTGTGTCTCACAAAGCCACACTGTTGCATTTTGGGTGAGTTCCCTCAACAAGCAGTGCCTCAAGAATCTGTCAGCCACAGCTGTCTGCTTTCACACATTTGCTTTACCGTTTGTAAAGCAAACGGTAGGCTAATTGTTTGTGCTTGCATTTTAAATCCATATAGCCACAGGTTCATTCTAAACATAACGTAGCATAATAGGACACTAAATGAATGAAAAAAAAATGTTAAAGCACTCAAACAGGCTATTCATTTTTCTTCATGTGTGCCAAACAATGAAAACTCCTTAACTTAAAAATGTTTTTTTTTTTTTTTTTATTAAACAATAAATACATAAATAAATGAAAGCCTATTAATAAAGAATATATGTAATTATACCGTAATTATACTGCGGCACCACCGCACCCCAATGCTAAACCATCTGCTTCAGCACCAAGGACAGCTCCCATACAACACCACCATTTATAATTTTTGAACATTTGGATTTTGCCATTTGGTTAAATCATTACAATTGCTCTTTTTGCTAAACTCAATGTGGATTACATTTTGATTTATTTGTATCAATTATTTACAAAAAAATATAAGCCTATAAAATATGAACCTATAGCAACCTTTTCAAAATGTATACTCACATAATGATTCTTTGTAAATACAGTATTTCAAATCCAAATCTAATATTTAGGATATGGTAATTATATGAGGCAACCTTACTTTAGCTATAAAAGCACCTAAAACATGTTTAATACAATTTGCCAATAACTATTGTGGTACTATGTATTCAAGTCACACATAATGTCACAATTGTCGCTGACAAATTGTATTACAAAAGGGGGAATTTGTTATGATACGGTTCAAGGAGGGACGAAGACCCAAGTGCGGAAACAGGGACAGGAGACGTCAAGTACAAATAAGAACTGTGTTTTAATAGTCAGAAGCAGGTAAATAATATGACCCTTGGTGCCGGGAGCTGTCGGGGTTGTAGCGCAAACAGGGCTGGCTCGCTGGCTGGCTCGCTGGCTGAGAGCCCTGGCCGGCGGGACTGCCAGGCGAGTAGAGAGCATTGCAGACGGGGGCTGCGGCAATGTGCAGCATTGCGGACGGGGGCTGTGGCGAAGAGTAGCGTTGAAATCGCAGGTGGCAACCATGTGCATATGGATGCTGCATTTCTCTGAGCACCATTGTAGTTTGTTGATTTACTGAAGATCTGTTTAATTATCACATGTAAACCATATTTACACATCAGTGTCACTGTACCTCTTTCCCATCCTCATTTGCATTTATTGCAGTGGCTGTAGTTCCTATTGTATTCCTGAGGTGAGGATCAAATGTACTGTAAGTGCAGTTTGCTGTTAATCAACACGAACGTTCACACTGAAAAGAGAATACTGCTAGATTTCAGTCAAACCTAAGATCGTGTTTATTTTCAGATATGCCATTCATTTGCATTTAGAATATGACTTGATGGGATCCTGGGGCCAATGCTCAGGTTAGACTGCATGTCTCTAATGCAGTAACAACTCCAATTTCTGTTTTAGCCTAATGATGTGAAATACTGCTATTAGTGATGCAGCAGCACACTATAAATTGATAATCACATGCAGGCTTTTGACTTCTCACCCTGTGGGCATTACAGTATGTTGAAGCGTTCTGAAAGTTGGCAGAGGAAGAAAAAATATGCTCATTAGGAATCATTGTGATCCTAACAGACTGAAATATAAAACTAATACCCTACTACAACCGTTAACAACTTTGTTTCTGCTTCGTTTCCACTTTGAATAAAATGTTCCAAATGACTAGTCTGCTTAATGCTGAAAATCATGCTTCCAGAAGGAACCCTTCTTTATAGACCAGTTAACATATCAGCACTCTCTGCTGAACAGAGCTTTGTTCTGTTAGATTTCACGTTGTTCAACATGTCAAACAGAGATGCACACTGTGCTGTCAGTATAGAAAACACATCCAATAGATAGGCTAATTAGCGAGTGGATCCTTTGATAATATGATCAAAAGGGGTTGCCATTTATTTTCAACTCATCATATATACGTTTTGAAAATGTGTCTGGCATACATAACTCACAGGTAAATGTCTCGGATATTAACTAATCTCATCTGTTACATTTCCATATTTGTTGTCCAAAACAATTAACACCCTTGTTCACCATCAAAGTGTAGCTTATTGCTCATATCTGCTGTAGTTATGCCTCCCATCGCATGCCACAGTGAGTTGAGCTGTCTAGGAATGAAACAAAGGAGGGGCTGGCGGTGGTTTTTAGTTACTCGCCATGGTTGTTTGGAAACAATACACTAGCCTATACAATAGCTATATTGAAATAACAATTGCAAAACAGTAACTGAACAAAACAAAAAAATGTACAACTGTTTTGCACTTAAATATAGAATAATTAGTATATACATAGAATATAGATATAAACAAAATAAGTCTGAGACTGATAGAGACCTTCTGCCTTTTATTCTTATTCAGGGGAAAGAGTCAAATTATATGGCACAGGTCAATTGGTTTCATATACACACATACACATATGGTTGTACAGTATCAGTCTATGTGGAGGCACTGGCGTTGATGTTCAGAGACTTTGCTATGCCAGACCCAAATCTCATGTCTAAATTTAGATGTAGAGATAAGGTTGCTGTTGTACACACCATGTTACACATTCCCATAATAACATAACTGTATGCGCTCTGTATAATCTTTAATTTCTTCAACACATTGTATCCACCACAAAATACTATGTTTCCATGTGGGAACCACAGTAAAGTAATGTGATCTCAGAGCTAAACAGGGCAGTCTGGAAAAAATGAAATAGACAATTATCAGGCTTGTTAATGTTAACCTGACATGCCAGATGAATTGTTTGTGAATGGCAGGTACTTTCAAAAAATGCATAGCAGTTGATTGGATGAACCATCTGGTCATTTTCGTTGTCGGCAAATGTAAACCAGGCCCGTATAGCTATCAACACGACGCTGATTGGAAAGTTCAGTTGCTACTCGGACACATTCAAAATTATTCCTAGGCTTTCCAGACTGATTCTCACAGCAAAATTAAACTGAAGCTCACGAGACCATCCTGATCTCGCGAGGCTATGTTACTGTACCTTTAAAACCTTTTGAAATGACACACTCACTAGCTCTAGTGTGGTAGCACACTGGTTAGCAATGTGGGGACAAAATAAACTAAGTAATAGAAACATACTATTTAATATGCTTAAAGAATCCAAACAATTGTAGCTTTATGGTAGATATCTTCTTATAATGTCTGCGGTACAGGAAGTGGATATGTAAAACATGTAATGCAACTTCTATATGGCAGCCCTAAAAGACCACAAGCTCTTTAAACACATTAATGTTACAGATGTACTACAGCCACACGTTACACACATGATCAAACATACATCTGGGTGCCGAGGGCTTTTCCCCCCACTCTTGCCCGCAGAGGCTATATTATATTGTGTGATGGAGTCATGGTCTATGTTGTATTATCCTTAAGGTTAGAAAAAAGGTTACATTTGGGCCAGTTTAAAATGACATGTCTGGCCAAATGGAGTGCTATTGAAATGTTTTAATATTGAACCCTGCACTAACTTCCCAAAATAGAGTTGGAGAGGAAGAACAAGCTGATGACAATTATGCAGCGGTGACTTGCTAATGACCTACTCTAAAAAATAAATAAATATTATTTCCATAAAAAGGCTACCTGATAATTTCTACTTTAGGAACATACAAAAATATATTCTTACTTACACCAAAACATCCATGAATCACTGGCTCAACTTGCTAACAGCAACACTTAAGGGACAATTATAAACTAATGACACCTGGTGCCATTTTCTGGTGTTATTACCTCAGATAGTGCCACTAATTCTCAACAAATACATGCATAATTATGTAAACCACTAAAAAACCTACTCTACATAGTCTGTAATTACAATGCAAATTGTGCCCATCAAGATTACATAAATGTCCAGTCACTCACATTACTTTTCACCCAATATTCTGCCAGTGCAGAATTAATGCCAATGTTTTGTTGCACTTCACTTAGTAATTCCTCTCTTCCCTATACAGACGTGCACTTTTTTACCTTTTCACCCACTGGAGCAAGGAATATACTTATATAACTTGTAAGTGGGCAGCCTATATGCTCCCTTCCTCCATTCTAATATTTTTATTAATAATAATGATGATTATTTATATAGCACTTTTCATACAGAATTGCAGCTCAAAGTTCTTTACAGAGAGGGAATACATGCACATTTGTGCTTCCCATAAACAGATACAGAAATGCAGAGAAACAACATTCCTAAAAATGTTAAGGGAATCAGATTAAAAAATAAATACAAATATAAACAGGTGCATAAGGTATTTCTCTTATCATTTTTGTCAGATTACCATTAACAATTTAAGGGGTATATGAATGGTTAAAGGAATACAATAAAGATACATGATACTGAAATGACATACGTTAATAAAAATGGTTAAAGGAATCAGATGAAAGAAGTATAAGAGAAATTAAAACACTATCCTTTTTGTTGCTATGTCAGAATGTCAGCACTGTGCATATAGCACCATGCTATTCTGGTGGAATATCATAGGAAGTGCTTATTCCAGTTATTAGTTATCAGTACATGTCTTTTATAGATGGTTATATCCCCTTGTGCCCACTAACCTCAGTGTAGAAATTACCGAGACTCCCTCGTACGCATACGAGGGTGCTGTATAGCCTCAGATATACAGACCCTAAATCATATTCTAAATCACATTCAGCAATTTCCACTGAAGTTGAAGGGCCTGTATTCTATGCTCGAATCGTTCCTTTCTGCCATTTTATCCTTGAGTGCCATCTGCCAGCCTTCTGCTCCCAGGAGAACAAGGTAGTAGCAAATATTCAAACGAGAACTCTGAAGGCCGAAGTGGAGAAGGGTTCCATGTGAACAGCAGCTTCTTCCTAAGCCACACTCAAGTTCTGTTTTGTCTTATTTTACAAGGCCCCCTGCTGGCTGTCCATACCACTAAACCAGGGGTAGGGAACCCTGGTCCTGGAGAGCCACAGCCCTGCATGTTTTAGATGTCTCCCTGCTCCAACACACCTG